>PVKH010001548.1:0-22891 GCA_004027955.1 Chaetophractus vellerosus
ACAAATATTTGGACAATAGGTGTATTCACTGCTACCAGCGTATCCTTTTAGGCCCTTTTTGTGAATAAAACAATGAAATTTTTTTTTTAAAAATGAGAACCAGGTCACACTAATACTTACAAGTCAGATTTGAAATCAGATAGGATTTACCCCCTTACTTTCTTCTAAATTCCTATATAATTTTTCATACAGTGAAAAATTCTAGTTCCTAATAACACTACATCTGCTTGTTGTATTCTACAATATTTGAAAACAGTTCCAAAAATATGTTGCCAACATTGATATGATCAAAAACCACATAAGTATCTATCTTCATTTGCCACAGAGCTGCCAATGCAAAGTACCAGATGTGTTGGCTTTTATAAAGGCGATTTATTTGGGGAAAAGGCATACAGTACCAAGGCCATGAAATGTCCAAATCAAGGCATCATCAGAGATGCTTTCTCACCAGTGTCAGCTCCTGTTGATAACTGGTGTCCTTCCACATGGCAATCAGGCACATCTCCTCAACCTTGAGCTGCTCTGTGGGCTCAGACCCTCTGAGGCCTCTTTCTGTGCCTCTGTGTTCTGCTAGTTTCAGACTCTGGGAACACTTTTTCAGCATCTCCAGGCTTCTCTGTTTTCCTGCAGTCCTCTCTCTCACATGGCAGGATAAAAAATGGCAGCTTCCTTTCTTTGTGTATCTCCATTTATATCAGTCATACCTCACTGATGTAGTCCAATCAAAAGGGTCCCACACCCACAGGAGTGGACTAGTTCAAAACATAATCTTTCTCTTTTTGGGATTCATAAAACAACTTCAAACTGTAACAGTACTCTATAAGTAATGTTTACATTTTTTTTTCTTTTGGCAATATTTTTTTTTGTCCTGAGAATATGTCCCGTTAAGAATGTGCAGTGAGCCCCTACTTAACAGCATATACAAAAATCAACTCAAATAGATCAAAGACCTTAATAAAAGAGCTAGAACCATCAAACTCCTGGAAGAAAATGCAGGGAAGTATCTTCAGGACCTTATGTTAGGCGATGGTTTCTGAGACTTTACACCCAGAGCACAAGTAACAAAAGAAAAAAATACATAAATTGGGCCTCAACAAAATTCAAAACTTTTCTACCTCAAGGGACTTTATCATGAAAGTAAAACACCTACACAATGGGTAAAATATTTGGAAACCACATATCCAATAAAGGCTTAATATCCAGAATATATAAAGAAATCCTTTAACTTAACAACAAAAAAGACAGACAATCCATTTAAAAATGGGTAAAAATCTTGAACAGACATCTCTCCAAAGAAGATATACAAATGGCAGAAAGCTCATGAAAAGATGCTGAACATCATTAGCTATCATGGAAGTGCAAATCAAAACCACAATGAGGTACCATTTCACAACCATTAGAATGGCCACTATTTAAAAAAATGGAAAATAACACAGTGTTGGAAAGAATGCAAAGAAATATGAACATTAATTTATTGCTTGTAGCAATATAAAATGGTGCAGCTGCTGTGGAAGACGGTTTGTCAGTACCTCAGAAAGCTAAATATAGAACTACCATATGACCCAGCAATCCCACTACTAGGTATATACCCAAAAGGATTGAAAGCAGGGACCTGAACAGATACTTGAACATTGATGTTCATAGTGGCATTATTCACAATTACCAAAGATGGAAGCAACCTGTTTTAGCTTGCCAAGGGGATGCAGATGCAAAGTACCAGAAATATGTTGGCTTTATAAAGGCATTCAACATGAATCATGCCCCACTGATGTAATCCAGTCAAACAGATCTCACACCCAAAAGAATGGATTAGTTTCTAAGACAAATTTTGCTTGTGGAGATTCACAAAATAATCTCAAACTGCCACACAACCCAAGTGTCCATCAACTGATGAATGAATAAATAAAACGTAGTATATACATACAATGGAATATTGTTCACCCATAGAAAGAAATGAAGTCCTCCTACATGCAACAACATGGATGAACCTTCAAGGCTTGAAGACATCATATTGAGCGAAATAAGCCAGACACAAACGGGAAAATATTGTATGACCTCACTGATTTGAAACAATTAGATTAAGCAGACTTATAGAGTCAGAATCTAGGATATAGTTTACCAGGGGATGGACTAGTGATGGGAATGGGAAGTTAAGCTTAAGAAATACAGGGTTTCTATTTGGGGTGTTGGAAATGTTTTGGTAATGGATGGTGGTGATGGTAGCACAACATTGTGAATGCAATTAACAGCACTGAAAAATATATCTGAATATGATTAAAAGGGAAAATGTTAAATTATATATATGGTTCCATGGAACTACACTATACAAACTGTGAACCCTAAGTTAAACCATGGACTTTAATTCATAGTGCAATTATATTAGTTTAGCTTAGCCAGGTTGATACTAAAAAAGCTATCACATCAAAATTTTATTTAGAATTTTTGTAGCAGTATTCCTAAGTAAGATTAGACTATAATTTTTGTGCGATCTTCATGAGGTTTAAGTATGAATTAAGTATGAATTGCATCATAAAATAACTTAAAATCGTCCTTTCTTTCCTAGGCCCTTTACAGTTTAAGTATCATGAAAATTATCTAATCTTTGAAAGTATTATAGACTTCTTGGAACTTACTAAGTTCTCATCTGTGAGTTAGTAGTAGATCAGTTTTCACAAATGTTCCATGGGCACTTGGGCAGAAGGTGCATTCTCTATTATTGTGATGTAAAGTTTAGTTTACAACCATGAAATATAACTTGCTGTTTACATTATTTATCATATTAAGTTATATAGTTATAACTAATAATAACCTCAGTTATTTTTTATCCACTTGACCTGACCTGGATTCAGAGTGGTTTGCTGGAATATTCTACTATTAGCATTTCTATTTATTTGTCCTTATATTTCTAGTAATGTCTATCTTAAGAAGACAGTCTTCTGTGTTGTTTAGTACATAGATATTGATAACTATTATATTTTCTTTGTGAAATATGTACTTTAACATTATAAAGTATCCTTCTTGGTCTAATTTTATATTTTAATTTACCAACAAATATCAAGATGGCAACACTTGATGTATTATTATTTACATTTGCCTGGTAAATCTTTATCTTTCCTTTATTTATAGTCTTCTGAATCACTTTAAGTATGTCTTATACATACAACATAGAGTAGAAATTGCACTGTAAGCCAATCTGAAAATAATTCCCATTTAATAAAGGTGATACAAGCCCATATACATCTATTGACATAAATAATATTTTGGTCTCAACTTTTTCATTTGTGTTATAATTACTGTAATCTTTATTTCACTACATGATATGTTTTTTCAGCTCTTTTTTATTTTTAATTTATTTTGTTATTTGCAACAGATGGTATTTTTGTTCTTTGTGTCATTTTTACACTACGGCTTTTGCATAGTGTCCATAGCCTCCTTTTTCCATTCTTAGTCTTCTACTATCCTTTGACTCCCAACTATTTTCTCTGCAGCAATCAATAAGTTTATTCTATATTACCCTTTCTTTCTTGTTTCTCCTTTCACTTACATAGTTGTTTCAATGTCACTGTATCATAGTCCATAACATTTACATATTATTTTCCCACATATATCCCTACCTTTGTTTTACTCTTAAATCTACTATTAAATATATCCAACACTCCATGGCCAATTTTCCCCAGTCATCTCTTAGTTAGATGAAGCCTATCCTCAAAAGGTCTTGTAGGACTATAATCCTTAAATTTGATTTACATGTTTGCATGCTTCCTATTGTTTTCTTGCAGTCTTGAAACATCAAAAATAACTTGGCCAGTATTAAAATCCTTGGCTCACATTTGAATTTCTAGAAAATTGGATCCCCTGTTGTCCTGCTTTATACGTAGCAAACAAGAAGTTTGAGCAAACCTAATTTTTCATTCCCCTAGTAGAGATTTGGCAATTTTTCTTGGAAGACCAGAGGGTATTTTCTTTATATTTAAAGCACGATGTGCTCACTAGTCTATGTCTCAAAGTTGACATTACATGTGAATTTTCACAGGTACTTGGGGACTTTCATAATATGTAGATCCAGATCTTTCTTGATTTCTGGAAAGTTTTCTTGAATCTAGATTTGTATATTAGGTTCTTTTTGTGCCCTGAAGGACTCCAACTTTAGGTGCTTTTTATTTAATAATCTATATCCAACACTCTATCTGTAGTCATTTCTACCTTTTTATTTTGCTTTTTTTCTTAGCTAATGTTATTTTCTCCACAATGATACATTGTACTTAAAGTCAAATATATTCTTCCTTTGTCACCTTGTAATTTGGCATTCATTTCTGAAATGATTTTATCTTTTCTATTTTTTCTTCCATTGTATTTACTCATGCTTTTTTTTTCATTTTTCTTTTAAATGTTCAAATGTCTTCAATTCCATGTTTTAAGGATATTTAAATCATGTTGGAATTGTGTATTCCAGGTTTCATCTGTGTTCTGTTTGGTTTTGTCAAAAGTATTTCTATCACCCTAAGTACATTGTTTTCACTAAAATCATATAAAATACTTTTATATTTCTGTTTATAGTTGAGAACTAATTATAATTCACCTAAAAGTAGTTCCTTTTCCTTCCTTATTTATATTATTAAAAATAAAATAACTAGAAGAATAAATTATATCTATTTTTCTCTTTTTTATTATTTTATTTTAAAAGAAGCTTTAGACTGCATAAACATTACATCAAAAATAGAGGGGACTCCCATATATCCCACCCCCTCCCCTTCCCACACTTTCCCACATTAACAACATCTTTCATGAGTGTGGTACATTTGTTACAATTGATGAACACATACTGAAGCATTGCTACTAACCATGAACTATAGTTTACATTATAGTTTACACTTTGCCCCACACCATTTTATAGGTATTGACAAAATGTATAATGGTCTGTATCTGTCATTGCAATGTCGTGCAGCACAATTCCATTTACCCAAAAATGTCCCCATGGTATATTTATTCTTCCCTCTCCTTCCACTCAGAATCTCTGGTGGTCACGGCCTTTATATCAGTGATACAAGTCCTTCCATTGATAGAATAATGCTAATTCTACTTTAGTCCATAGTTGCATCTGAGATTTATTTGTAAATGTGAAATAGGAATGATTCTGTTCTACTTCTCATTAAACTATATTCCATATATTTCTGTAAATTTTTGGAATTTTATTATTATGCATAATTTTAAAATAATGGTAAGTCTTGGCTAACTCACATTTTCCTCTGCATCATTGATTTTGTATTTTTATTTCAGAGGTTTTTTATCTTAATATCATTCTGATATGGCTATTTAAGTTGGTAATAGCTTATTCCTTTGGGCTTCTATACCCTTTAATTAAAATTAAATAGCTTTCATTTCCAATGTGAGTTTTTATTTCATTCTAAAGAATTGCCTAGAAGCCATTATGCTTAGAATATAATTGCTCTTTAATGAATAAGATTTCAGCAGTCAACTATGATTGTGAGCCTTGGCATAACCATGCTAATAAAATTGACATCATTTTTCCAAAAGCATAAATGGCTTGAAGAGATTAATTTTCATTTTTTCTCTTTTAATTATTTCCATTTATGATTAAAGGACTGAGAGGATACAAAAGAAAGATTTTTTAAAAGGAATCAAAATAAAACACTTTCTCTTCTCATTAAACTAAACTCAGAATCAAAATAAACCATTAATCGGTAATTGTGAAAAGAAGAAATGGGGAAAATCATAAATCTTGGAGGTAGGAAGGTTTCTGAGGCATTTTATTAATGAAAATTCTTTCAACAGAGTAAGATAAAAGCTCATTTATGAGTGTTGCTGACTTATACATCATCCACAGATAAAATGAGAGTTATTCAGATATTTAAATATATATTAAATGGACATCCTTAAATCCACCATTTACAATTTTGATAATTATTTAAATTTGATAATTATTTTCTATTATCTATATTTTTACTTCATTTATTTGAATGTCTTATTTTTTTATTTTTTTTTATTTTTTTAAAGAAGGTTCAGATTACATAAATGTTACATAAAAAATATGGGGTAGTCCCACATGTCCCACCACAATCCCCTCCCACACTTTCCCACATTAACATCTTTCATTAGTGTGGTACATTTGTTACAGTTGATAAACATATATTGAAGGATTGCTACTTACCATGGACTATAGTTTACATTACAGTTTACACTCTGTCCCACACAATTTTGTAGGTTATGACAAAATATATGATGTGCTGTATCTGTCATTGCAATGTGATGCAGGATAATTCCAATGTCTTGAAAATGCCTCCATATTACACCTATTCTTCCTTTTCCCTCCCCTCAAAACCTCTGGTGGCCACTGCCTTTATAACAATGATAAAAGTTCTTCCATTGCTGGAATAATAATGTCTATAATAGAATAATAATATGTCTACTTTAGGCTATTGTTCATTCCCCATTCTTGAGGATTTGGGGATGGTGATGCCCACTCAGCTTCTAACTGAGAGGGGCTTAGATCCCATAGGGCAGATGGATGGAGCTATCTTGCTTGAAGTTGCAGACACTCTTTTCTTGGGATGGGCATTGTCCATCATCATCTCCTTGTTAAAGTTGTTTAATAATTGATTCATCCTAGTAGTACACTTCATTCTTTGTGTGTTGATACAAATTGTAGTTTCAGATAAAACTCCAGAAGCCAGGCCAGTTCTCTACTCTCTAACAGAAAAAAAAAAAAGAGAGAGAGAGAGAAAAGGAAACATATGCACACAAATAGAAAAACCCTACTCCTTTGAAGTCTATGATATTCAGCTCCAATGGTTCACATATTCCCCTCCATCCTTACTCCAGTCATCATGCTACCACTTTTGGTGATTTTGGTGATTACTGTATCCATGATAATAATGCATCCCACACTGTGGTCTCTTGGTTCCATGCCTTTTTTATATCTTCCAACATTTCCTCCACTCCAATATAGCTACCCACTCTCATGATTATATTCTAGACCATATTATCACTAAGAGCTTTATCAACTCTAAAATCTTTATGAACAGTCTACTCTCAAATCACCTTTCCTATCTTTCCAGCCCATGGCTCTATTTTCCCTCTGAATTCAAACTTCAACCTCTTGTGATTTCCAACACAGTAGCTCTACCATATTAATCACTATTTTCTGTTACCATCCTGTCTTTATATTTCCCTGTTCAGCATAGATTCCTTGGGCTAACACTGTCATTAAAAATCCTTGAAAATGTCCTCCTGTCCCTTGTACTCTTTTTTCTACTATTTTACCTTTCTGAAAAATCTCAAGTGTGGTTGCACTAAATTATCTATATTCCTATTATCACCCAAGCAGCTAAATATTAATGGGAAAACAAATCATACCAACACAATGGTATGAATTCATTATCACAAACTATAAGTGAGCAATTATACTATTCTGCAATCGTACCACATTTCCTTAGTAAATTCAGTTTTCCATTCTCCAAAATGTCTATTTCATACAGTTTCCACTCAACTTTTACTGTTCACATCTGCTCATTCATTCTCAAACTTAATTGACAATATCACTTCCTTTAGAAAATAAAAATCATTAGGCAGAAGTTCAGTTACCTCCATATATTAAATCTATAGTCTACCTGTATCTTTATTCACCTTTGTATTGTCACATAAAAAGCAAATCTGGACTTAAGTAAAGAGAGTCTTTCTTTAAAGGATTATTGTGATAAGAAGAAGGATACAATTGCAAAAGGGAGAAGGAGATTATTGCAATGCAGAGAATGCTCCCACCAAGAATTCTGTAAGCATTTCATAGGTTAGGAAGAAAATAATTTTCTTTTACAGAGAGGGGCAGACAAGCTTAGGAAGAACCTGAAGTGAAAAAGTCTGTGGTGTAATCAAACAGTTGATGAGGTAATGTCTTTTCTTGCAGTCAGCCAACCCTCCAGAGGGAACATTAAAGAGAACTTGTACGCTGACTCAGACTGAGGATATGTCAAAGTTTGCATGAAGTCATAAGAAAAATTTCAAAGAGGATAAGCAGCAAAGCAAAAAATTTCTGACAGCATGATCCTTTGAAGCAGAAAATTAATAATTTGTATCTGTTGTTTAGAATCATATCTATAGTGTTCATAAACTTGGGTTCAACAATATCTAGAATTCACACATTTGAAGAAATATCTATGATTTTCCTTGGTCCTTTGGCAGTGTTGATATTAACATTATTTGCCTTATTTCTGACTTTTCTTTCCTTCTTGCTGTACTTTCACCGTTCTTTTAGTAGATGAATCTAAATTGGTCTAGCTCTCCCACTTCCCATCCTGATTTTGTGTAAATTCCTCCTCTTCTAGGTTTTACTTTAAAGCATATAACATTTACTCTATTTGTATACACTTGTGAAGAGTTGCTGAGAATTGATAAGGTTAAATAATACTGCTCACTTTGAAGTCTAGCGTTTAATTAGAGCAAATTTAAGGCCATGTGTTAGCTTCCCTGAGGCTTGCTAAAGACAGTGGCTTATAGGCCACTGCTTTATTGATTAAGCTACTAGTCCGATTCATTATCTGCTCTCCTTTCTTTTAAAAATTAATTCCTAGAAAATGTGACTGGAAAACTCAGGTACAGTAATTACAAGTTATTGGTCTCATTACTGGGAACCACAGAAAATGTGAAAATTCCAAACACGTTTTCAGTCCCAAATTTTCACTGCATGATAGTCTGACCTCACCATCTGTATTAGTCAGCCAAAGGGGTGCTGATGCAAAATACCAGAAATCTGTTGGCTTTTATAAAGGGTATTTATTTGGGGTAGAAGCTGACAGTTACCAGGCCATAAAGCATAAGCTACTTCCCTCACCAAAGTCTGTTGCCACATGTTGGAGCAAGATGGCTGCTGATGTCTGCCAAGAGTTCAGGCTTCCTGGGTTCCTCTCTTCCCAGAGCTTAGTTTTCTCTGGGCTCAGCTGCCCTGCTCTCTCCAGAAGGCCAGCTGTAGACTATCAGGTGACCAGCTCTCTCTCTCTCTCTCTCTGGGGCTCCATTCCCTCTGGGCCCAGCTGCTTTTCTCTTCAGTATACTTATTTCTGGTGCTCCAGGTCAAAAACTTTGCATCAAAATTCCAAACTCCCTTCTCTGCAGTGCGGTTTCTCTGAGTCCCAACCTACCAAGGGGGTGGGGATGCAGCATCCTACTGACTTGGCCCAATCAAAGCCTTAATCATTATTTAATCAAGTAAACCTCTGAATCCAATATAATCTAAAATGCCTAGAGGAAAAGACCAGTTCACAAACATAATCCAAAATCTATTTTTGAAATTCATAAAAATTACCAAACTGCTACACCATCCTTACACATTTTTACTCCATAGTTATTTATATAATTTACCATTTCTCGGAGAATATAATTCAAACAGTAAAGCCTAGTTCAGAGGTTCTCTATTTCCCAGTCTTGTCCTCCACTATATTTTTCTTTAGGAGGTACTGGGGATTGAACCCAGGACCTCAGACGTGGGAAGCAGGTGCTCAACCACTTGAGCTACATCCACTCCCTCACTATTTTCTTATATCAACCTTTGCTCCATATAAGCTGTTGTACCCTCCCTCTCTCTTTCATAATTAGCACCTGCTGTTCATAGGTGCTCAATATCCCTTGAAATGTGTTGGTAGTGACTTATTGCTCCATGTCATACTTTTCATTGCTGTCTCTGGAACACAATTTAGCTACACTATTTCCTCATAACATCAGAATAATCATATTCTGATTGGATAAAACATAAGAAAACAGGAGTATTTATTCTTCAATTTCTGATTGAATTTCTCTTTCAAGGTGTCATATATAGACCATACACAGTGACTTTTATGAATTAATGTCTCACAACAAAGAGGTCTTTATTTTCCTTTCATAGTGCTTGTATAACTATACTACCTTTGAAGCAATTATCCCCAACAACAGCAAAATAGTTGACATGCATAAGAACTCCATAAATATTTGCTGAAAGAATAAATGAATTAATGAATGTTGTTAATTATGTAACCATAATTACAAGTAACTAATAGAAAAACCAAGATTAGCTAGAGGGATACCAAGAAATCTACAGAATCCAAAGGAAGGAATGAATCAAGACATTAGGACAGAACTGAACCTGGTACCACTCTGGAAGTCTTCACTATGCTTAATCTCTATTTTCTTTCAGTCTGGTTCATTTTTCAGTGCCCTGCACACTTTCACTTTCTTATTCCTCTGTCTCATCTTGTTCCTCTAATCCAGGTTCATCTGCCTGTCCCCTTCACAAAACAAGGTTAATATTAAACTTTTCCTTTTTATATAAAGTCACCACAGTCCATTTCAGTAAATATAAAAATATTTGCTTAAGACATTATAATATATCTCTCCAATTGATTTCTCAGAATTCACATTTGCAAATGAAAAAAAAACCGATTTGCCCCTCTTAGGTCAAGTTTCCATTCCAAAAATAAACAAGTATTGCTAAAGTTTAGATGGACATGGTATAAATATATTCGTAGCCATGTAGATGGAGGAAGAAAAGTGGTAAGTTTTAGAAATGGGGGCCTGCACACCAATGAAGTTGGTGTCCATAGAAGTCTACTACACAATAAATAACATAAATGAGCTAGTAGAGTAAATCATTGAATAAAATTTATTTATTTAAGTCTCAACATATGGATTCCTAGAGAACTTATGGGGCAGTGCCAAGAAATTAAAGACTCCAACTTTTGAGTATGCTCATCCTAAGAGTACTGTCAAATATTATCTTTTCTCCCATTTAATCCTCTAAATCTGTTTTTTCAATGCCAAGGATCCTTAAAATCCATGACAGCATCAGTTTCCCTAGTACCTCATTTTCAGGGTCAGAATTAAAGTCTATTTGTACCCCAACTATTCAAGGTAAAGTTTGGGTTTTTGCCTCCCATGGTTCCGAGTTTACAATATAATGACTTGGGAACACCATTGCTGTATCATCACTCCTGTCTCTACCCTGCAATCCCTAATGATGTATTCTTTTAAATATTAACTGTTTTTATTTTCTTTTTAAACTCTTTTTTTAAAAATTAGAGCAGTTGTAGGTTTACAGGTAAAAATCATGCAGAAAGTACAGAAAATATACTCCCTCTACACAGTTTTGCATATTATCAACATTTCGCATTATTTTGGCATTTTTGTTGCAATTGTTGAAACAATATCATTGTAATTATACTATTACATGCATCTATAGTTTACATTAGGGTTCTCTGCATTGTATAGTCCTATGGGTTTATTAAAATTCTTATTCTGGTAACATATTTAAAAGCTACAATTTTCCATTTTAACAACTTTCAAATATGCAATTCTGTGGTGTAATTTACATTCACCATCCATTACTGAAACATTTTCATCACACCAAACAGAAACTTTACACCAATTAAGCTTTAACACCCATTCCCCACCCCCACCTTCACCCCTGAGATCATGTTTCTAGTCTCTGGCTCTGTGAATTTGTACATTCTAATTATTTCATAAAAGTGAGATCATACAATAGTTGTCCTTTTGCATCTGGTTTACTTCACTCAACATGATTGCTTTGAGGTCCATCCATGTTGCAGCATTTAAGAGAACTTCATTATTTTGACAGCCAAATAATATTCCACTGTATGTATATACAACATTTTGTTGCTTACATCTTTTGGCAGTTGTGAGTAATGCTGCTGTGAACATTGGTAATTTAATATCTGTTCAAGTCCCTGCTTTCAATTCTTTTACATATATACCTAGAAGTGAGGTTGCCAAGTCGTATGAGAATTCTATACTGAACTTTCTAAGGAGCTTCCAAACTGTTATCCACAATAGTTTGACCAGTTTTCCATTCCCATCAACAATGTACAAAGGGTGCCATTTCTCCATATTTTTCTAATACTTATTTTCTGTTTCTTAATAGTAATCATTCTAGGGTTATGAAATAGAATTTCACTGTGGTTTTGATTTTCATTTCCTTAATAGTTGATGTTGAGCATCTGTTCATGTACTTTTTAGCCATTTGTATATCCTCTTTGGAGAAATGTCTAAACAAGTCTTTTGCCCATTTCTTACTTGGATTGTTTATCTTTTTGATCTTTAGTTGTAGGAGTTCTTTATATATTTGGGGTAAATCCTTAAAAGACATATTATGGTTTCCAAATATTCTTTCCTATTCTGTTGGATGTTTTTTTTTTTGATAAAGGCTTTTAATGCACAAATGTATTTTTTTTATTTTGATGAAGTCTAATTTACTTATTTTTTCTATTTTTCATTTGCCTATTCTGTTTCTCATGGTATTGGTGTAAAGTCTAAGAAACCATTGCCTAGTACAAGTTCCTTCCCTGTTTTACTCTCGGAATTTTATGGTTCTTGCTCTTACATTTAGGTTTTTGATCCATTTTGAGATAGTTTTTGAATATGGTGTGAGGTAGGTGTCCATGTTTTTTTTATGGCTTTCTAGTTTTCACAGCTTCATTTGTTGAAGAGACTCATCTTTCCCCACTGAACAGACTTGGTTCCATTGTCAAAAAGCAATTGGACATAGATGTGAGGGTTATTTCTGAACTCTAATTTCCATTCTGTTGGTCTAATACATCTGTCCTTGAACCAATAACATGCTATTTTGATTACTGTGGCTTTGTAATTAGTTTTAAGATTGGGAAGTGTGAATACTTCAACTTTGTTCTTTTTTTCAACTTTGTTTTGGCTTTTCGGGGCCCCTTACCTTTCCATATGGATTTGATGATGGGCTTTTCTATATCTACAAAGAAGCCTGCTGAAATTTTGATTGGGATTGCATTGAATCTGCAAATCACTTTGGGGAGAATTGACATCTTACTATTATTTAGTCTTCCAATCCATGAACATGAACTCCCATACCATTTATTTTGATCTTCTTTCATTTCCTTCACCAATGCTTTGTAACTTTCCATATACATGTCCTTTTCATCCTTGGTTAAATTTATTCTTAGATTTGATTCTTTTAGTTGCTATTGTAAAAGGAATTGTTCTCTTGATTTCCTCTTCAGATTGTTAATTACTTGTATAGGAATATGACTGACTTTTCTGTGTTAACCTTGTGTACTGACACTTTGATGAGTTAGCTTATTAGCAATAATAGCTTTGTTGAGGCCTTTCCAGAGTTTTCTGATCATACCATTTGCAAATAGGGAAAATCTTACGTCTTCATTTCCAATTTGGATGCAGTTATTTCTTTTTCTTGTCTAACTGCTCTGGGTGGAACTTCCAGTACAATGTTGAATAACAAGTAGTGGCAGTGGGCATTCTTTTCTTGTTCCTGATCTTAGAGGGAAAGCTTTCAGTCTTTTACCACTGAGTATGATCTTAGCTGTGTATTTTTCACAGATGCCCTTCATCATATTTAGGAAGTTTCCTTCAATTCCTAGTTTTCTAAGTGTTTTATCAAGAAGGAGTGCTGTATTTTGTCAAATACCTTTTCTGCATCAATTAAGATAATTGGGTTTTTTTTCCCTTCCCTCCATTATTGTGTGTTTTTTTTTTTACATTAATGATTTTCTTATGTTGAACCACCCTTGTATATCTGGGAGAAATCCCACTTGATTGTGTGTCTAATTATTTAAATATACTATTGGATTCAATTTGCTAGTATTTTATTTAAGATATATTATTTATTTTTAAAGATACTTAGATTACATAAGTGTTACATTAAAAATATAGGGATTCCCATACCTTCCACATTTTCCCACATACACATCATCCTTCATTAGTGTGGTACATTCATTGCAATTGATAAACACATTTTGGGGCATTGCCAGTGAGCATGGATTGTAGTTTAGATTGTAGTTTACACTCTTTCCCACACAATTATGTAGGTTATGGGAAGATATAAAATGGCCTATATCTGTCATTGCAGTGTCATTCAGGACAATTCCCAAGTCCCAAAAATGCCCCCGTATTACAGCTGTTATTCCCTCTCCTTGTCTTCAGAGCCTCCAGTGGCCACCGCCTCCACATCAATGTTGTAATTTCTTCCATTGCTATAATCAAAATAAGTCTATAGTTGAATACCAGTAAGACCACTCTAGTCTATAGTTCATTCCTCAATCCTGAGGATTCTAGGATGGTGATGTCCAGTCCACCTCTAATTGAGGGGGGGCTTCAGTCTCATATGGACGATGGATGGGACTCTTTTAGTTGCAGTTGTTGGCTCTCTTGTTTCCTTGGTATCATGGTTGTCCATCCTCACCTCCTGGTTAGTTGTCCTGGATAAGTCCAATGAACTGGGGAATACAGGTTGCAACTCTGTTGAGGCTCAGGGCCCAGCTGACACATGGACAGCCCAAAGATTTAAGTCTCTTGGATGTACACCTATCAACTCCAGCACCAACTATAGGTTCAAATAGAAGGGACAGATGAGCCATGTGTAGGGAAGCCATAACTGAGACAACTCTGTCACTCTCACGATCACAAACTCCAAAGTAGGGACCACTGGCAATGCACCAAACTCCAGAGCTCTCTGCCCTGCCCATAGAAACTGGGTGTTTCCAGAGCCCTCAGGAGCCCCGCTATTTGTGGTAGTATCTACTTTGGCAGTCTATGAGATCCTGCTGAGATGTGCATAAGCGTTACCACCATTGGGTTGACCTCCCAACTCACTTTGTAGTCTCTTAGTCATTTGGCTTTACCTTTTCTCTTTTAGTTGAGGTCTTTTTCCAGTTGCATTGCTAGTAAGGGCTTGGTAGTAATCCCTCAGTGCCAGGAAGCCTCATCCCCAGGAGTCATGTCCCATGCTGGGGGGAAGGTTATACGTTTGTATGCTGAGTTTGGCTTAGAGAGAGGCCACATTTGAGCAACAAGCAGGCTCTCAGGAGGCAACTCTTAGGCACCATATAACACTAGGCTAATTTTCAATTTCAAGAGCAAAGGCTCATAAGCATAGTCATCAATATCAAGGTCCCATCAATGGACCATCTTCCTTCACCAGTCATTGCCCCTGTACTTGGGGGATTGTTGCTGTTCTATTAGACAAAGTGGCAGAGCTCCCCAGAATGGGAAATCAATATTTTTTTGGTTATTGTGTGAATTTTCACCCACTGTGGCAATGCCCTATGAACATTTGAACACATTTATATACATTATATGTATGTCCAGGTGAACTTCCTCCCATGTTTCCCCCATCACTGACACCCCACACCAATGATCCTCCCCTGCCCCAGTTGTAACCCTTCTGTGATCCAAAACTTCTTCAAAAATGAAGCCAATAAAATAGCCAAATATAATTAATAGGAAAATGAAATAATGATAGGTTTAAATATAAGAAATAAAATAATAAAAAAATTTTAAAGTAAAATTTTAGAATTGGGATATTAAAAAATAATGAAAAATATTTTAAAATTTTTGACATTTTGCCTTTCATCACTGTAATATCTGTTGTCCTGTACGTACAGTGACATTTTCTTCCATTTATTCCCCAGTGTCTTACTTTTTTTCATTTTGTTTTCAAAGACATTTTAGGTCACAGTAAAGTCACATACAGAATACAGGGGACTCCCATATACCCAACATCCTCCCCTGCTTCCCCCCTCCTATATTATTTTTGCTAGTATTTTGTTGAGCATTTTTGCATCTATAGTCAGAAGAGGTATTGGTTTGTAGTGTTCTTTTCTTGAGGTATCTTTACCTGGCATTGAGGGGGATTCTGGCCTTGGAGAATGAATTAGACAGTGTTCCCTCTTCTTCATTTTTTGGAAGGGTTTGAGCAGAATAGTATTGATTCTTCTTGGAATGTTTGGTAAAATCCTCATGTGAAGCCATCTAGTCCTGGTCTTTTCTTTGTTGGGAGATTTTGATTACTGGCTCTTTACTTGTTATTGGTCTATTGAGATCTTCTATTTCTTCTTTAGTCAGTGTAGGTAACTTTGTGTGTTTCTAAGAATTTTCCATTTCATCTAGGTTATTTAATTTTTTTAGCATACAATTGTTCATAGTATCATTTTATTTCTCTGGGGTCAGAAGTAATGGCCCCTCTTTCATTTCTGATTTTAACTTTTGCATTTTCTCTTTTTGTCAGTCTAACTAAATGTTCATCAAATTTTTAATTTTTTCAAATAACCAACATTGGTTTTGTTGATTCCTTCTATTTTTATTTGTATTCCCTATTACCCCCATTCAATTATTTGTTCTTTCCTTATTTCTGCTGGCTTTGAGTTTAGTTTGCTCTTCTTTTCTAGATCCTTCAGTTGTGAGGTTAGGTCTCTGATTTAAGATCTTTCTTCTTTTATAGTGAAATCATTTAAAGCTATAAATTTCCCATTTTAGCATTAACTTGTCTGCATCCCATAAATTTTTGTATGTGCTGTTTACATTTTCTTTTGCCTCAAGATAACTCCCAATTTCCCTTGAGAGTTTTCCTTTGGCCTATTGGTTTTTTTAAGAGTATGTTGTTTAATTTCCACATATTTGGATTTTCCAGTTTTTCCTCTGTTATTGACTTCTCACTTCATTCTATTGTGGGTAGAGGAGATACATTGCAGGATACCAATATATTTAAATTTATTGATTCTGGTTTTTGACCTATACCAACTACTTTTGATATTGTCTTGGAAATACCTCTCCTTACAACTCATAGGTCATTCTTATTATTCCAATCCATCCAAACTATTTGTATTTAGGCCAATGTAGCTGTTTTGCATTAACAGAAAGATTTTCAAATGCCTTACCAATTTTTCAGCCGTCCTTGTGTTTCTTCTTTAAACATCTATGAACAATTCTTTCCTTCAGCTTTAGCAGTTGCCTGGCAAATTTTATGTAATATAGTAGCCTTTTGTTTTCTGCTGTTTCTCTTGACCTTTATAAATTAATCTACTAAAACATAAAAATAAAAATAGGCAGAAAATTTAAATAGTTAATAATGCTTTTATTTTTGGTAAATGTGACCAGAATTTATGAAACTATACTTTACAATACTAACAATAGCTAAAATTGCCTGGTCACCTACTAGGCACTTCTTACTTTTCCATGAACTTTATGAAAATCATTCCTAAATTCCCCATGTCATCATATAGTTAGAAATCTCCCCGATTCAAGGAGTGAATCCAAAAACTCAAATAATGTCTCTAAAGCTCAAGTAATGACACATGACCAGTAAGTGGAGAAGATTGTCTTCCAACATCCATCTGTGTCAATTGAAAGCCTGTACATTTTCCAATACACAAATTTATTTTCAATAGACCATAACTACATACAGTCACAAAATTAGCCATATTTTTCTCAGTAATGGGTGCATTGGTTTCTTATTGCTGCTGATACAAATTACCACAAATGAAGTGGCTTAAAAGAACAAAAATTTATTATTTTTCAGTTCTGGGGTTCAGAAATCTAAACTGGTTTCACTGAGATAAATTAATCAAGATGTCAGCAGAGCTGCATTCCCCTTGGAGGCTCTAGGAAATAATGTGTTTTCCTTGCCTTTTCAAGCTTCTAGGGACTGCCTATATTCCTTGGCTCAAGTCCTAGCATCACTCCCACCTCTACTTCCATAGTGACATGTCCTTATATGACTCCAACTCTCATGTTTTCCTCTTTCACAGACAAGGACTCTTATGATTACACTGAGTCCACATGGATAATCCAGGATAATCTCTACATCTCAAAATCTTTAAGTTAATCACATCCTTAAAGTCCCTTTTTCCAAGGAAGGTAAAATTCTCATAAGGTCTAGGGATTAGGGTTCATTTGGGGGTCATTAAAGCAACAATTAATTAAAGCAATTAAAGACCTATTCCTTAAGAATGCTACTGAAATGTGTGATGATTAAGTTGTAGTTATTGTGGCTTAATTTTGGGAAGGGAGTAGAAAAATATGTTTAAGCAAAACGTTATACTTCTATCTGCTTTTACAATGAAGAAAAACTCTTGTTCTTTTTTTATCTTCCTTGTTCATCTTTTTTCAAAATTTTTTTCTGATCAGTTTTACTCAACATAGGTTTAATGTGTCATTTAATCTTGCCTCTCTCCCAATATAAATAGAAATCAAAACACCTGTTTAGCAACAGTGAAAATGGGATAGGACTAGACTGGTCTAGCCAGTCTACTTACTAACCCCAGGATCACCTTGTCCAAAAATTCATAGGTAGAACAGTTGGACAAATGGAAACCTCCCCCAGCAGGAGCAGGACCTGCCCCAATAGACTCAACACAAGAGCAGAAGTAGGGAAGAGCATATGTGATTTCAGGAAGACTGTTCCATAGGGAGAACCAGTGAGGTTTGACATCAAATGAAACAAGGACCTGTTTTATCAATTAAAAATAAATATAAAGAAGAGAACAAGAACAGGAGTTACTTCCCCAATACTCTTAAGAGGATGAGAATTCCAATTTTAGGGACCATCAGAGACCTGAAGAGAAATAAAATTTCCTCTTTAAATTTCCACTTATGTCCTCCTACCCATATGTGCTTCCATTATGAAACTGTGATAAAGGCCCAAAATCAAAACTTCAAAGAAAATAAGAGACCTAGAACTCAGTTCAATACCAAAGCTTTTGTTCAACACTAATGATTAAGCACAGTTTTCTAGGCACTGTGGAAATATTCAAAAGAATTTTTAAAGGATGACTTGCATGTCATTAGAAGGACAAGTATCCACCAACAGCACCTAGGACATTCAACACTACCTGTTCCTGAAAAAATGCATGAAATGTTAAATAGAATGGAATGGAGATTATGAGAAGAAGCACAAATGATCTTGCCTCAAGGTTCAGAGAATCTGAGGCAGGGTATGTGAGTTTAAAAAGAAAAGAAGTTAAATAAATGAATAAATGAATGTATGTAAATTGTACCAATAAAGCAATGATATATTCTTATTGATATGATGTGGTATATTAAAAATGTTCTTTAAACATATTTAATATAGCCGATTTACAAGTTTGTCTGGTATGTCTAATATCTAGGCTTCCTTGAAGATAGTTTCTATTGCTTGCCTTTTTTCCTATTTGTGGACTATACTTTCTTATTTTTGTATTTCTTGTAGGTTTTGTTGAAAACTGGATGTTTGAAATAATAAAATATAGCAACTGGAAATCCAATCTGGCCTCCCCACACAGGGTGCTGTTGTTCCTGTTTGTTGGTGTATTGTGGTAGATTGAGTTATGTCTCTTAGAAACAGCATATCCTTCATTTTAATCCACATTCCTACGGGTGTGAGCTCTTGAATATGTTATTTTTAGGTAAAGTATGGCCCAACTGAAAGAGGGTGGGTGTTAATCTGGATTATTGGGGCCTTAATAAGAGAACCCTGACATCACAAAGCTAGAAAGGAAAGGATATTGCCATACGACAGGAGGCAAAGTTAAAAACCTAAGGAAATTCAAGAATTCCTGGCAGCCAGTACCAGAACACTACAGATTTCAGGACAAAAGAATGCGCTTGATTTTGGACTCCTTTTAGCCTCAAAACACTGAGCCAATAAATTTCTGTTTTTTAAGCCAACCCATTGTGTGGTATTTGTGACATTTTTGACAGCAGCTCAGATAAACTGAGGCATTGTATGATTAGTGATTTTTCTGAACTAATTTCATAAAGTCTGTATTCTTTGTCATGTGTGACCACTGAAGTCTATGCACAGTTAGCTTAGTGGTCAGTAAGTGACTGGAAAGAGATTTTCTTAAATGTCTCTAACCAATAACTCTCCTAGTCTTTGCTAATGGTTCTTCTTATATGTAATGGTTTGAAGCTGGATAGACCCCAGAAAATCATGTCCTTAGAGCTAGTCCATTCCTGTGGGTATGAACCTATTGTAGGTGACAACTTTTGGTAAAGTTACTTCAGTAAAGTGTGACCCAGGATGCGTGTTAATACTCTTACTGAAGTCCTTTATAAATGTGATAAATATGGAGAGAGAGACACACAGAGAATCCCACAGAAGCAAAGAGAGAAGCCACAGGAGCAGAGAGAAAGCCAGAGGAAGTCAGAAGCTGAAAGTGATGAAACCTGGAAGAGAAGGGAGAGACCAGCAGGTGCCACTATGTGCCTTGCCATATGAGAGAGGATTCCAGGATCACCAGCAACTGGTCTTCAGGGAGAAAGCATTGCCTGATGATGCCTTGATTTGGACATTTTTTAAGCCTCAAAACTATAAGCTTACAAATTAATAAATCCCCATTGTAAAAGCCAACCCATTTCTGGTATAGTGAATTTTGGCAGCCTAGGAGACTAAAACATCATATGTCAAACACTCTAAGTTCCTCTTTTGCCACATATTCATTCTGTCTTCCTTCACTGCCTTTTAAGAGGCCATGCAATTATACCTGGCCCATTTGGATAATCCTGGAAAATCTCCCTATTTTAAGGTCAGATGATGAGCAACATTACTTACAACTGCAGTGTCCCTTTTGCCATGTAAAGTAACATAACCTCAAGAGTAAAACCAAGAGGTTGTGGGCATGGGGGCCAAAGTTCTGCCTACCACACCCTCTAATTTTAAACTCAAGACCTGATCAATTTTTATTCTAAATATATTTCAAAGATTTCTACTTCTATTGATTTCTTCTATAAGCACCCTAGTCCAAGCTGCCTTCTTTTTTTTTTTTTTTTTTTTTTTTGCCACTGTTGCTCCCCTACATGCTCCTAACCTTCTTGATTTGTGTAAGCTGCTTCTTATCCCAAATCAATAGCTCAAAGATGGAGAAGTACATGTGGAAGGTATGGAAAAGAAATTAATTCTGCCAACAATTGTGAGCTTGGAAGAGAACCCAAACCCCAGAGAATAAACACATTCTCAGCTGATACGTTGATTTTAGCCCAGTAAGACTCTGAGGAGAGAATCCAGCCATGCTAGGCTAGACTTCTGACCTACAATACTCTGAGATAAAAATGATGTTGCTTTAAGCCACTGCATGTGAGGTAATATGTTATGGCAGCAATAGAAAGCATTACAGAGGGTGAGGGAGAGGAAGCAAGGTTGTTACCTTGTTTTATATCACATAAAACTGAATGGAAATGGGTGCAATTTTTTTTATATAAGACCCCAGGAGAAGAACCAGGTTGGGGAGTAGCAAGCAGGAAGCTAGTCTTAAGTTTAATTTTGGACAGATTCAGTTTAGGGTGCCCATGGAAGTTTAACTTTAAAAAAATATAATTGCCTATTGCCTATATAGATCTGGAACTTGGAATAATCAGGCATAAAAATGTGAATTAATTAGCATTTAGTTGTTAATTGAAGCACAGTACATAGGTAAAATGAGATTATAAAATATTAAGAGAAGAGTTTATCTGAAACTTTGTTGTCTCAAATTGCTAGGTACAGGCTAAAGAAAACTCCCTTAATTAAAGCTATTATTTGCTTTGGGTTCCCAAATCTACTTTAATATCACTACTCAGTATTTGGAGCCAAGTTTATCTTTCTCAAAGCACTTCAGGGGATAAGAGTTGCCAACACATTCCAATTCTAATATTTTCCTAACTTGCCCTTGAAAATCTCCCAAGAGTTTAAATGGCAGCTCCACTAGCAAGTATCAAAGATTATTAATTTACCAAACTGTAATGATGGAACTCGGAGTTCCCCACCCTCCTTTAGTTCAACCAGTTCTATATTTTAGTATCCAGCATTAAAATATCCCACTTATAAGTAGTCAAAGTCTACATTTTTCAGAACTCCATCATTTGAAAGATGGAGAAACTTCAACTAACTTAGGCAAAATGAAAATTTTATTGAATGGGTCACTCAATAAAAATGTTCATTAACTTTAATAATTATATATCATATCAGACATTCACAGATAAACAATAAAGCTCTGGTACCTTGCACTTCAAGCTAAGAATCTAGTGAGATATGGAGACTTATGTAGTAGAAGGAAAAATTGAATAACAAAGCTGGAGCAAGGACAGAGATACAACTGAACTGTGGGAACATCTGGGATAATAGTATCACATCCCCCCAGAATTAACAACTGCCTGTAGTATATTAAACCCTTAATATCCACATTCTTATATCATTGTTATATCTTGCAGCAAATGTATAGTTTAGTGTCATCTTCATTTTCAAGATGAGGAATCTAGGGCTCAGAAAAAATTGTCTAAAGCAATCTAGTTAGTAAAACTAAGAGTTAAGTTCCTAACTGAAGTCTTTACACCTCATCATCCATGCTCTTGTCACAATGCCATATTTTTCTGTTCCCAAAACCCAAAAAATTTAGAGAATGGCACTTGTGTCCAATTTTATTAATGAAAAAAGATTCAACTTGTGACAACTGTCTCATTCATTTATGCCAATAACCATGTGATTCTACAACCTCCACTTTTCCTTTTTTTATCATTTGTGTCCAAAACTGACACTATAGCTTTGAATACATCCTACAATGACATAATCAGCCCTATAGTTTATAAATAATATGTGTCCAATCTTACTAGACATACTTAAAATGAGTGGAAGATTATAGGAAGATGGCAGAGTAGAAAGCTCCTGGAATCATTCCCTTTACCAAACAATTATTGATCTTGCAAAAACTGTGTGAATCAACTATTTGGAAACTTTAGAGTCTAGTGGAACACTGCACAACATGAAAAGAAGACCTGTAGGGAGAGGAAGGTAAATTGTGATAAACACAGTTGAATTTCATCACTGCAGTGGCTACTACCAGCCCCAACCCCCATAATGAAAATACAAGAAAAATATATCCAAATAGAAATGAGAAGGTACACAATATGATCTATTTTAGTTTCCTAGGCTATTTAAGCAAATGCTATGAAATGGTTCCGCTTAAACAATGATAATTTATTTGTTCATGGTTTTAAGACTGGGGAAATTTTCAAATGAAGGCATCATCAAGGTGATGATTTCTTCCCAAAAAATGTAAGACTGGCTGCCAGAAATCTTTGGTACATCTGTCATGTGGCAAAACACATGGTGGCATCT
>PVKH010001549.1:0-30103 GCA_004027955.1 Chaetophractus vellerosus
GCCTTGAGAAGGGCAAGCCGCCATGGGCGGGCCAGAGCCGCCATGGGCAGGGCAAAAAGCTGCCACAGGCAGGGCAGGTCGCCCGCGAATGGAGCGCAGCCAGCCACCCGCGAACTGAAGCAGAGCCGGCCGTGAATAGAAGCAGAAGCCGCCCACAAGCAGGGAAAGCCGTGCCTGCGCAGTGACCGACCTCAGCGCGTCACCGCAACGGGGGGGAGGGGAGATATGTAATAAAATAAAATAAATCTTTAAAAAAATAATAATAATACACAGAGAGAGAGAGAACAGAATCAATGCTTTATCTTTAATGGTTTTTAAAAAAATACAGAGCTGCTGTTATTTTGGAAAAAGTTTTCTTTAGGTACTGCTAAAGTTTCTTTGTGATAACCAGTGTCTTTCTGAAAGAGAAAACATGAAGGAGAAATTAAATATGTAATTTACTTATATATCTGGGGATTGTATAAAATTCTTAAAGACTTTTAAAGTTCTGTCTAGTCTATCCTAATACTGGTCTGCATGGAGATATTGTTGGTTATAGTATTAGTTATTCCTAGAAAAATATGATGTTATGAAGACAACCAAAATATCTGTTCTGATACTTCTCTAAAAGAGCATGCGGTCAGCTCATCTTCAACAAAAAGAGACTTTAAGGAGAAGCAAGACAAGTCTATAAGTTATGGTAGAAGTTTTGTTTTGTTTTACTTTTACACTTTTACCAAGATTAAGTACCTGTATAACACCCAGAACTCAGAGTTAAAGTTGGCCAGCTCTAAAAATGCTGAAGAAGCTGCTCTATAGCTACACAACTGTGGCCATAGAGGAGCTGCCACGAGGTGGTGACTCGCTAAGGCACTAAGCATCCCCATTAAATATTCTAACCTAATTCATATTATACAAGACTGTGAGACCTGTTAACAGCTCCAACCAAGAGCAGTGGGCATGTGCACGAAGCCAACATACCCTTAAGGAACTGGCAAATAGATTCCTGCATTTAGACGAGGCCTCAACTACCGCATATGGGGTCTCTCTGAGTTATTGGCATGGCCAATTAGTATGGCCCCTAAAACAATAAAATAAAGTTATCTGCTACATCACCTGGTCATGCCCCCAAAGTGGATCAAGCACACTGCTGCTAAAGACTCCAGGGGCTTTCTCAGCTGGTGCAGCCTCAGTCTCCTTAGCCCTAGAGTGGACACTGCCTCCAGTCTGGCTCTATTTCATAGTGCCAGAGGGTGCTATGCAACAAGGGGACACTGGAGTAACCTTCCTGTTCTCACAAGGCCTGACAGTACTACAGTATGTCAAATGCATGAAAGTCATACCAACAGGGGCAATACTTGCCAGAGTGATGTGAGTAGAACCTAAAGAAACACATTTGGCTTTACAGCCTGCTCCTATGAAAGGTTAACATGGAGGAAGACAGTTTGGCAGGGACTTGAACAGATTATTTGCATACCAATGTTTATAGCAGCATTATTCATAATTGCCAAAAAACGAAAGCAACCCAAGTGTCCATCAACTAATGACTGGACAAACAAAATGTGGTATATACATATAATGGAATATTATTTAGCATTAAAAAGGAATGGAGTTCTGGTTCATGCAACAACGTGGATGAATCTTTAAGACATCATGTTGAGTTAAATAAGCCAGACACAAAAGGATAAATACTGTATCACCTCACTGATATGAAATACTTAGAATAAGCAAACTCAGAGAGACTCTAGATTCTATCAGGGATTGGGTTGGGGACAGGGAATGGGGAGTTAATGCTTAATTTGTACAAAATTTCTACTTGGGTTGATGGTAAAGTTTTGGAAATGGATAGTGGTGATGGTAACACAACATTGTGAGTATAATTAACATCACTGAATTATATATGTGAATGTGGTTAAAAGGGGAAATTTTAGGTTGTATATATGTTACTAGAATAAAAATTAAAAGATAAAACAGGACTGCACAAGACAGTGAACCCTACTGTAAACGATAAACTGTGTCGTTAATAGTTCAAATATAAAAAAGGTTCTTTCATGAATTATAACAAACGTACTACACTAATGCAAGATGTTAATAATAGGGTGGTACACTGGGGGAAAATGCATCCTAATGTAAACTTTGGACTACAGTTAATACTACAATTAGAGTATTCTTTCATCATTTGTAACAAAGGTACCACACCAATGCAAACTGTTAATAATGGGGGGAGGGTATATGGGAACGCTGTATTTTTTAATATGATTTTTCTGTAAACCTACAACTTTTCTAATTAAAAAAAATTTTTAATCGTTAAACAAGATAGTGGCAATTAGAGTGGACAACAAGGAAAAGGTGCGTGACACAGGACTATAAAGAAGTAATAAATAGGTTATGGGAAAAGGGTGGAAATTGGCAATATCTCTGCATTCAAGCCTGGGTTGCTAAGCATAATGACCAGAATTCAAGTCTTTCTTTAAGAATGAAATTAGATATGTAGAAATAAGTTACAGTGGTAGTTGAGGTGGAAATGAGGGGCATTTCAAAGGTATGTGTAATACAAAGTCTGAAGGAGGCAATGACCATACCTGTGTCTTCAACTTGTTCTTGCCTTCTTTGAAGATGTCACATTCATAATTCTAGAAGTACCAAGCCATATATTTTCCTTCTATGCTCTTAAAAGTGAGGGCGCATCACATGAAAACAAAATCAGATCTTCATTCTAGAAATAACCATGTAATGAAAAGAGATTTCATTCATCATTCTTGATATCCTGTTTCCCACAACATCATTGCTCCTCTTAAGATACATGGTCCCAAATACAGGCCTAAACAAATTGAGAACATAGTTTTTGATAGGGAGTGCTTAGAACCTACCAGGTTTAATTTATGTTCCTATATCTTTGGAGCGTGGTTTGAAAAGTGAAGGATGAGACAGTGGCTATGTACTAAATTACTCAAGTTGCCAAACTGAGTCTTGATCCTTCCATTGAGAAGGAAATGCTTATTTCTTCTGTAAAACGTATTAGATTGACAAATGCATAGACTTCAAGTAAGAAACATAGATAAGGGCACCAAAGTCTCTCTTTATATAAATATATAAAACCCAAGCATATAACCCACCACCTTAGGAAATATGACCAGCTTACTTGGAGTTTATTGATCTAAGACCAAGACTTTCATTTTACAAAGAAACCAAGCCCAGAGACATTAGGTGACAAGCAATTGGTGTCCGAGAGGTATGAAAAAGACATCTCTCTCACTCATCATATTTAGAAACTGCTCCTGGCCTATTATTTTACAGGTTTTGTTGCTGTAACCCACTCCCTAAGATGAGTGTAAGTGACGCATAATTTGGGGGAACTGTCTCAACAAACACCTAGAGTTGAAATATTGAGAAACCTCTTTCTCTTACCATCAACAAATGAAAAGCAAAGACGATTATCAGTCTTTCTTTGGCCTGCTAAATAAGATAAAATGCTTTCTGCTAAAACCATTTAACAGAAATATTGTGAAAGCCTTCCCCCCAGAGTATTTTTCTATTTAATTTGAAAACTATTGCATAGCTTATTATCAAACAAATCAGTTATCCTTTAGCTAATGCAGGGATAAATGGGCAGTCAGAAATATAATCACCTGGTGTTTGCAGCTGAATATTTACATGTTTCCTAATGAACAAAGATAAGAAAAGTACAGGTGACTTTAATGTGCAAAAACCACCTTTTAGGGCTAGTGCCAGAGGGAAAAATAAAAGTAAATCACTGACTCAGGCTAATCCTGTCATTGGTAACTAGGTCTGTTGTTCCTGGTCTCAGCCCTGTTTTGAATCTCTTTTTGGACTTTTCTTGAAAGGGCTGCCTCTGTAGGCAGTTTTCCCATTTTTAAAGATACTTTAGAAAGTTTTAGAATATGTTTCTGTTCCTTGTTGAATTTTATTTTTTTCTCCACTTTATGTTGCTTAAAGCTTTATGGCAGAATTTCTCATCCTCAGTACTACTGACATTTGAGGCTGGGTAATTCTTTGTTGTGAGAAGGCTGTCCTGTGCATTGTAGGATTTTTAGCAGCATCCATGACTAAAAGTCATTAGATGCCATTAGCAACCCCGGTTGTTGACACCTGAAAATGTTTCCAGACATTGCCAAATGTCCCCTGGGAGTTAAAATTACCTCCCCATCCCCTGCTCCATTTGATAACCACTGTTTAATGATATTTTTAATGATACTTGGATAAAATCTGAGGAGCCAATGAGAGTAGACCTATTCCATTTGTTAAAATTTAATCCATTTGTAGCAGCTGTATTTCCAGGATTTTTCCGTATTAATTAATATTTGTTTTCTAAGGTGATGATGATATCCTTCATGTTTTTCTTCCAGATGGATTTCTTGCATTACATTGAAAAAAAATTTATTAAATTCACTTAAATACGGCTAAGCCAACAATACAATTTGGATTTGTACTAGTTTATCATCTCTATTTCTTTCTCTTTGGGAGAAAGACTCTAATTTAGTAAACAGTACTATTTCATTTTGCCAGGCCCTGTTTTAAACACATTACCTTCCTTTTTATCCTCATTTAGAAAGAGGGCAAAATTGAGATTTACAAAGAGTAAAGGTCATGTAGCTACTATAGAGTTGGGTTCTGAATTCTCTTCTGACTCAAAGCCATCCTCCATTCTCTAGAACACAAGATCTCAAAATGTGGTCCATGGATCCTGGGAGTTCCTGAGACCCTTTCAGAACTATTTTCATGATGATACAGTTTTGCTTTTATCACTGTGTTGACATTTGCACTGATGCAATGATGAATAAATCTGGTGTCTTAATTGTACAGTAGTCATATTCACTGCCATGTAAAAGTAAAATTGAAGAAAGCCAGTTCCACTTAAGACTATTTTGAGAAAGAAGAAATTATTAATTCTGTTAATCTTGACCTTTGAAAACATGTCTTTTTAATATTCTGTGTGAGAAAATGGGAAGTATGCATAAAGCACTTATACTGCGTATAGCATTTGATGGTTGTCTCAAAGAAAACTACGTGGAAGAATAAGTTGTAAATTGATCAAGCCTCTTTTTTTCATGGAATACTATGAGAGAGAAACTATGGTTATTCAGCCATGGGTATTTGGCAGATATTTTCTCAAAAATGACTGAAGTGAGCTTATCAAACTTCAAGGAAAGCAACTAACAGTATTTGTTGCCAGTTGATAAAATTAAACCTTTCAAACAAAAATTAGAGTTTTGGAAGACTTATATCTGCCACTAGGAGCCTGACAAATGTGAATTTTTAATATTGTATAATGAATTGTTTCAACACTTATAAGATCTGCATAACTTAGTGAACCAATATTTTCCAATTGACTAATGCATGATGTTACAAAATCATGTACTAGAGTAAAAGATCCATTGAAAGCACAAGACAGACCAATGGATTTTAATTTAACCGTTACAGAAAGTTTATTGATATGATTTCAGATTGTGTATTGCAACACTATGCTTTAAGAATTTTGGTGTAGTATCAAAAAAGAATATCTATAAATACCTGAACTTAAGCTTCAGGAGGGCCATTAACCCTCCCTTGGCTCTACAAGGAAACTTGTAGCACTTCTTTTCCCAAGATCCTCTAGGAGGGGGGAAGGAAAGAGGAGGTAGATAATCCCCAGGGAATAAGGAAGAAGCCTATTTATATGTGCCAGTGCTTTATATAATTTACAGATAATCCACAGAAAACCCCCAAACTCTGCATTAATAAGGCAATAAGTACTAATTAGAAAAGAAGAAGTTAACTCAGCTAGAGCCAGGATTTGAACTCAGATCTATCTGGTTGGTTGATTCTTTTCATAGTAGTGCTATGATACAAGAGGCTGCTTTAAAAAAAAAAAAATCTGCTACTCCTTCCTAGATCAAAGTTTCAGGATTTATTATAATTTCAGTACTGCATTTCATGCATGATAAATAAGACTTCTGTATCCTCAGAGTGCCTAGCATTCAGGTGCCAGGAAGTGTCTGCTGAATGAATCTGCGTAATTTACCTGCACATTTTACATGCTTTTCAAGGTGTGTAATTAACTTTGATAATCTAACCATGATGGTTTCATCCCTGATCCTCCTTTAATCAGTTTGCTTTTCTTGAAAGATAAATTAGATAGAAAAACCCAGCTTCATGCAGGTTCTTCCTCTCTCTTAACTCTTAATAGCAAACTCAATAGTCTCAGTGACCAGCACACTCTCCATTCACCTGGAACAAGGCATTCTGTTCCCAAGATTCTTCACTTTAAAAGAAAGCGCTCCAGGTTAAGTCAGTTCCTAATAGAACCTCTTAGCAGCTTCAGAATGTTTGGCACAGCTGTAAACACACTGTAAGCAATCAATAACTACTCTAGATGATGCCCTTAAGACTAGGACATTTTAGCTTTTCCATTCAAAGGTGTAATATGCACTCTTATTATGCTGTACCTTTGGTTGCTTTCTGCATGCATCCTTATTAAGACAGCAGTTCTACATGGTTTTCCTTTGAGTTTTAACCATTTGTTGTACCCTTCCTAGCCCTTTTAGGACTATCATAGGGTCACTTTTGCAATTGAACCATTTTACATTCATCCATCTCTCCACGGTGTTCATATTTATTTGACAAAAATAGATTTTTCCACTGATGTCTCTGGAATACTTGGCAGCTTTCCATGTGCTCAGTTCTCATCTGACACAGGTTTGTCAAAAGCCAGACTTAGGTTCCAGGTTCTCTGCTACCGTTTCATCAATCCATTTGTTCATTTGTCTTTAACGTTTCATTTTTTCATCTGTAGCTCACAGCTGAGTGGCCTAAATATGTTTTGCATATGCTCTAACTTATAAGAGAGAATTGCAGACTACTGTCCTGGGTTTTAGACTTAATACTTCCTTCCATTTACATAATGCTTTTTAAAATAAAATCTTCAATTATCCTAGAAGAGAAACACTGAACATTTATTGAATACCTGCTAGAAGCAGGAATTATGTGCCAGGCTTTAAGTATTATCTTATTTTCACAACACACACTCGCAGGTATGATGTCCTTCCCAGTTTACTGATGAGGAAATTGAGGCTCAGAGTAGCAGATACCTATCCAAGGTCATACAAATTATTAAGTGGTACAGCTGGGATCTGAAACAAGTCCATTTGACCACAAATAGACTCCCTGATTAAATAGGCTCCCTGCGGCCTGTGTGACTTCATCTAGGTGTGATGATACACTTTTCACTGGGTTGTTGAGGATAATAAATTTATATACATGAAAGTGTTTTAAAACTATAAAGCACTGCAAAGTAATGTTTAAAATGAAAAAAAAACATACATATGTATGGATGTGTACATGTACGTGTGTGTATATATCTGTATATATATATTGGTTGGGGATACATTATAGAATTAGTATTCTGCACTTTAGACACAAGCCAGGGAATTTTTTTGCTTCCCCAACATATTGCTCTGTTCACTCACTCCAAGACCTGCCTACTTCTCTGTAAAACTCTACATTAGTCACAAGTTTCCATTAATCAAGGGTGGCTTGGGCCAGACCTACAGCAGAGTCATTTCAGGTTATTCTTTCCTATTGTAAGCTTTCAATATGCACTCAGTCCACTCTCCCAAATGTAGCAGGGAATCAATGCCTTGTGATACAGAAGCATCCAGAATTTCTTCTTGACAACGTTCAGAGAACAACATGAAACCTGGGGCCTATTCCCAGAATTGGAGTGGTGGAACACTACCCTGCTGACTAAGCCTTTTAAATAAGCAGAGGATCGGCAAGGTGCAGGAAGTTGAAAGCACTTGGGGAATATAATGTTAGGGCACCGTATTGGACATGGGCAAACAGTTTTAACTTCTTTATCCTCTGTTTTTATAATGATAGTATTTATAGTTGCCCTAAAACAAGGAAGAACAAGGAATTATTAAGGGGAAGGTTCTCTGGAGGACAGATCTTAGGGGGAGCTTTTGGATTTACTAGCCTATTTACAGTAATATTTAGAATTCTAGAATTATTACCTTTTAAATTTTATTCTTATAATAGAACCAAAGAAAAAGCATTTCTTAATAAATATAATTTCTAGCCATATTGATAATCAAAAAAAAATTTCAAATTAGTTTGCTCAGTGAATGTTTAAGCACATTGGTAATTGAGATTAGTATTGTTAATGGCGGGAATAAACAAAAACATGTAATAATAAAGGATGATAAAAAGACATCTGCAAGTGAAGTTTATACCTAAATGCCATCTCCTTTAGGGAATTAAGCAAATTAAGAAACGTTCAGAGAAAGGTAATGGTATGTGTATGAACATTCTTCTATGCACCTAATAAGTTTCAAAGTTTCAAAATCAACAGGTTGTACTAATATCCATATTTTTGAAGGTGCACTTGAGAACATGTAACCAGATAAGGATATTATCTAATTATAAGCAGGATATTAAAAAATTCTGTTTAGCTACACAATGCAGTTTGGGTCCTAAAGTCACCATATAAGACAAAAATCTCTTAGCATGAACATTGGAAACCACCATACCATCTATTATGAAATGCAGTAGTTTCTTCATTAGCATTAAAAGGATCACTGTGTCTTGGTGTATAAAAGATAGATCTTTATAAACATATATGGCAAAATGTTAAGAATTGATTAATAAAAGTAAAGGATATATATTCATTGTATAATTCTTTCAACTTCTTGAAAGTTAAAAAATTTTCAAAATATATTTGGGAAAGAATATATATCTGTAAACACTAGACCCGCACTCAATGTGGTGAGAAGTTTGCACAGTGAAAAAACGAGCTGTGAGAGAAGCAGAGTCACATTTTCCATCTTTTGCTCCAAGGCATATCATCCTCATTGCATGGAGAGGGCAGAATCGTCCTCACTGTTGAAAGCCTATGATTATAAACAAGTACTGTTTCTGGATCACCCTTTTCTAAGTCATAAGGAAATATGGTTTCCACTAGGATGACATTAGGAATGAGAGATATAGGACCAAACTCTGAAGATTTTGAAAGGCTCTGACCACAGTACAGGACATAGGTAAAAGTGTACTGAGACTTGATTGAATTTAGAAAGAAGCCAATATAGGATCTTAAAGTTAGAGAAAAAAACTGATGTCCTAAGCAATTAAAGGGGTAGGAGATATCTTCTTGGATTTGTTGGAAATGCCCTATCTCTTGATTGTGGTTGTGGTTACACAACTATACATTTGGCAAAACCCACCAATTGTACATTTAAAAATTAGTGAATTTTGATGTATGTAAATGATACCTCCATAAAAGTGATTATAAAAATAAAGTTTAAGCAATGAACAATTATAATTGCTAAGGGAACTACAACTACACCATTCTATTTAAGGGACACTGCAAAAGGAATAAACTCCCTCTTAATTTTGTATAAAAGAAGAATATAACATTATCTGAATGTATTTAGATAGTATATATTAATGCCTGCTAGTACCTAAAACCATGTTCAGTGTAAACATGCTGACTGTGGAGTGAGAAGGTAAAGTAGCTGTATTCTGATATTCCTTTGACAGTTAAAACAGTTAAAAACCATGACACTGTTTTTCTTCCTCCTCTAGCCCTGGAATGAGACCAGATGTAAGCTCTCCTCCATCCAGCTCCTCAACAGCAACGGGACCACCTCCCAAGCTCTGCCTAGTGTGCTCTGATGAAGCTTCAGGATGTCATTATGGGGTCCTGACTTGTGGAAGCTGTAAAGTATTCTTCAAAAGAGCAGTGGAAGGTAGTGTGTGTTTTGAAGAGTTTTATTTGTCCTCTATTTGGTTCCTAGTTCTCAAAGTAGGCTCTGAAAGTTCTATTATATGCAAAACTCATTAAGTCTAGAAATCAGTAAAGTGAGGAGAACCTTGATGCTCCTCCATTCTCTGGTGGGAAGGAAATGTTTTTTTAAAAAACAGCAAAAGCAGAATAGGAAAAATAGAAAAGTACAAATTGAAGGGAGAGAGTTTAGTCAGAGAGTAGAGGATAACACTGTGATGAAGTGTTATATGAAATTATGATGTCAAGTTTGGGCAGTAGCATAATGCTCATTATATTGGAATCATGGATTTTAACTTCCATAAACTAGTTGGTTTCAAAGCCACCAACTATACAAAATTGTTGTATAGTTGTAAAATGTTGCAAAAATGAGAAATGTGAGAATTGAGGGGGAAAGGCATTCATTTCATTAAATTGTTTTTTTTTTCTTTCTTTCTATTGAACCAGTGCACTATGCTAAATGGTATAAATACAAACTAAGACCTGATCCCAGCCCTCTGAGAGGTTACAGTCTGCTGAAGTGAAAGATGAGTTAATAATTACAAAGTACAGAGATTATAATATAGAGGAGGGAATGATAAACTCTGCCTGAGGAGGTAAGGGAAGAAGATATTTTAAAGAAGGTGATTTCACTATATGAATATTATATTAATATAGGCCTTACCCTTCTTATGAAATAACTCAGAAGTTCCACCTGCTGGCAGAGACAATAGCATTTTATCCCTCAAGAAGGAGATATTCTTTCCACAACAAATTATTGGAAGTGAATCTTCTTGGGAAAAATAATTATGTAATTTAGATATTTATAAAGCAGTCTGAAGGCAGTGTGACTCTCTTTATTTTAATTAAATTATATGAACTTTTAAAGAAATATAATTATTCATTCACAGTATGAGAAATATGATTATTATTTGGCCAGAGTTGTTTTAAAAGGAAAAAAAGCTAATACACGACCACTGCAGACCATGTACCCTATGTGTTTAAATCCCTGCTTTAAAACGAAATTCTTATACTTTAGGTAAAACTTAACTGAATATTAGCTATATTCATTCACAAATGTTTATAATCTAAGTATTTCAGTAAAGTTTGATGGTTAGATTACATGATTAATAAGGAAAGGTTTAAATGTGGAACATGGTAAGTAAATAATTTTGCTGTTTCCTTCTTTACTTGGATGTTGGTGTTCTCCAAAATCCCTCCCAGCTCTAAAGTTTTGTAATCCTTTGATAACCTCATAGCAGTTTTATTTTTTTTAAGGCCTTCCCAAATAACCTTCTCTTGGTTGGGGAGGGGAATCCTGAAGTCAAAGCCCAACAGTTTTAAGGAAAGAACATTTTCAGAAAGCTGTAAAAACAAAATGAAACAAAAACTATCTAGACATGACAGAAATATGCTTTAAGGCTCAGATACAAATTTTGTAACATTTCCTTCAACAATTATAAAAGATACAGGTTGTATGCTTTGCGTCATACATTTAGTATTCCAGTTTTAACACCTGCTACTTATAGGTTATCTTCCAAAAGTAGCACAATATAATAAATACCCAAATATTTAGCTATCCCTAGGAAATCTGAAGAAGTTTTATTTATTTATTGTCTATGCAACCCAGACCAAGAATGGATATTTTGGAATTTTTGATTCAATATACTGGGAGTAATTCCTCTGCATACAGAAAAGAATTGTAGCTACATTTATTTCAGTATATACTAGAACGATGATAGGTTTTTCTTTTTTTTCCTGGGTCCCTTTTTCTTATTTTTCTTTTGCCTAAAAGTGCTTCTAATCTTTGTTGACAGGTCATAATGGAGACAGGCATCAGCTACCCTTAACTTACCATGTACCAAGTACTATGGTTTATATGTTATACCATTTAATTAATGGCTCTGTGAACTTTCAGATGACATTATAATTTGTACTTGATATGCAAGGAAACTGGGGAACAAAAAGTTTAAGTAGTAGAGCTGGGGTTCAAACACATCTTTTCCCCAAGTCCAAGCAAGAACATAATCTCAAAGCTACACTGACTCCTTAAGAGGTATATGATAAACTCTTATCACCAGGCAGTTTATAATCTAGACAGTTACTGGGATGAAATTAATCACAAGGGAATTAACTAATAGCTAACATTTACTGAGGGTTTACAATGTACCAAGAACTTTCTATGCAATTACCTCTAATCCTTGTAGAAGCCCAGCAAGGTAGCTCTAATTTTTTCCATTTACAGATGGGGAAACAGAGGCTCAGAAAAGTTAATAATCACACACTTAGGAAACAGAGCTGAAATTCAAATCAGGGGCTCCCTGGCACCCTGCCAGTTCACTTACTACTGTACCACACTGCTACTGAGAGCAGGAAAAGAAAGAAGCTCAAGCTGACGGTCAGAGTTCACATTTAATCCTCAGGTACTTCAAAAAAAGTATACAACTTGCAGAAGACCCTAGAACATGCCCTGTGCACCACTGCCCATTTCACCACTTTCATGATCTTGATCATATCCATGCATCAACTGTTTGATGAATATTTTTTTGTGACCACGTTTTTAAAAATTTAAATTTGTTTAAAGAGAAAACTTTACTCTCCCTATTGTATTAGTAATATATTGCTGTGTAACAAATTATCCCCCAAATTAATGGCTTAATATAACAAACATTATTTCATTCCGTTTCTGAGTGTCAGGAATCTAGGAGTGGCTCAGCGGGGGTGATCCTGGCTCAGGGATTCTTCCTGAGGTTTTCATTCAGGCTGTTGGTGGGGGCTGCCATTATCTGAAGGCTTTACTGGGGCTGGATGATCTGCTTCCAATCTCATTCACATGGCTTTTGGTAGGAGACTTCAGCTCCTTACCATGTGGGCCTCTGCTAGGACTTCTCTTGACATAGCAACTGTATTCCCCCAAAACAAATGATCTAAGAGAGAGAGGTTGTGACCAAGACACAACTGTAATAGTCTTTTATAGCCTAACTTCAGATTGATATACCATCACTTCTGTCATATTGTGTTGGTCACAAAGATGAATCCTGGTATATAATACACTAAAGCACGAATACCATGAGGCAGTGATCATTGGAGGGGGACCATACTGGAGGATAGCTAGCACATCTAAATAGAAAACCAGATTCATGCACTACAAATAGATTTTAACTCTAAAAATAAATGCAATGTAAACAGACCAATGTTAAGAAATTCCAGCTGGCCTGAAGGCTCTTTACCTGACAACTACTCTGTATTAGGAAATTTACCAAGAGGTATGAAACATAGGAACTCCAAACTGAGATGCCTCACTATCTCATCAAAAGGATAAAAAGGGAATGACTATTAGTGATACGTGTCCATTCTTTGTGAAATAGTGACCACTAGTTGGAACTCCTCATTTTATAGATAAGGAGCAAAGAGACCTTCATACTAATAATCAGATTTGACTAATTTTAATTTATGAAGTTAAAATGCAGCTGATCCTGCATCTCAGATTCTTAGTTGTGCTCAAGACATACCTGGGATAAAGAAATTGCTATTAGCATAACATGCACATTCTGACGCTTGGGCTGAACATAAAGCAAGCAGTGGGATTTTTCTCTTTTCAGCAATGAGTAATTTTTTCAATTGTCTATCCCAGTAATGGCAGGCAATGACTTAGGAACTTATAGGGTAAAACTTCTTTGTATTGTAACTGCTACAACTCAGGATGTATCTGTTGTTTCTGCTTTCTCTTTCTAGAAGATGGTTATTTGGGTAGTGCTTCTATTCTGTGTCCAAGTGTGAAGCTAGGAAACTTACAAAATACAGAGAGGAATTGAAACAGCTGGTACAGACATTTGGCATTGGAGAGCAGCTTTGGAACAAAGCTGGATTGTATTCCATTAGGCCTTTGTGGCCTACTCCTCACAGACAAAGAATTGAGCCTGATACAGTTAACCGTCTACCCAAAATTAGTGTTTAAAGAGCATTGTGATTTTTCATATTAGGAAGAAGGAATATAGTTTACATCCAAGTCAAGTCTTAGGTTGTCCTATGCATATGTGATCTTCTCCCAGAAATCAGAACTAAATATGTTCATCCTAGTAAATTGATAATTATATTTTTTCTCTTTTCTTTGAATATGATTTATTCTTGAAAACTGTTATATAGATTCTTGTAAAGGCCTTCCCATCCAGTGTAAGTTACATGAACACTTAGGATCTAGTGAATATGTTTAGACAGTGGTGGTGCAGTATGGGAGACTCCTTCCAGTTTTTGCCAGGCCCAACAGATCCTCAGATAGTTTTCTTCAACAATCGGTAACCAAATTAAAAGACTACAAGAATGTGCATTTGGGCATAACGAGGACTTCTAGTCTTTTCCTTTTACATCCTTGAAAATGTATGCCAGGCAAGAACTCAATTCTATCTCGTAACACATTTTTAACATTAGTTACCAGAAGATTTTAGACAGTAATGGTCTTTAAATTTATATTTGGGGTCATTGGTAAATTCAAACATTCTTATATTGTAAATGCATATGAAATAACGCACAGAACTCTTAAGGGCTTATATATACAGTATTTTCAGTAGTCTAGTTTGCCAGGTCTGTGATTCACCTAAAACAAGTTTCTGGCAATATTAACATGCAAGATTAAATATTGCCATTATCACTTCATTTAAAATTAGGAAAGAGAGCACATTTTATTTGCATATGGTGGTGCAATGTTGAATTAAAATAGTTTTTCTATAGGGATTCCCAAAGAATTTTTAAAGCTGTTTCCTCTTTCTTTAGTCTTCCTTAGCAGTAGGTGAGGAAATCATAATAAATAGAGTGATAACAGGCAACTGTAACTTGCAACAGTAATCAAGAAAGTGGTTATATTTGGTGAGTAGTGACTGGGAAGAGTTACTAAGAGGAAATTGTGGAGTACTGTTCTGTTTCTTGATCTGAGAGCTAATTACATGGGAGTGTTCAGTATGTGAGAACTTATTAGGTGGTAAACTTATAATGAACTATTTTCAATGTGTTAAGCAGAATAAGAAATTCTTTTTAGTTGCCCTTCCAACTTTATAATGGCGATACAGGCAAGTACACTGTACCTTCCTTAATCAATGCCTTTGGGCCTTGGCTGTGTGCCACCCAAAACAAAAACAGAAAGAGACTCACCATAAAAATATCCTTTAAGATCTGAGAAATATTAATAATGCCATTATTTTCCATGCAGGACAGCACAATTATCTTTGTGCTGGAAGAAATGATTGTATAATTGATAAAATTCGAAGAAAAAACTGCCCAGCATGCCGCTATCGAAAATGTCTTCAAGCTGGAATGAACCTGGAAGGTAATGTAAATACCTGCGAGGAACGGTTTCTCTGCATCACAGAAAAATGTATCATTTTACTTTTTAAGATTTAAGTAAGCAGATGTCAGAATTTAGTAATTACAGTATACATATTTATATTACTGCCCAACGAAAGTAGAAATTTTTTTATGAATATGTCATACTCTGCTTGTTTGTCTAAGTTTATTTACCAACTTTTATTTTAGACACTGCAAATTATATACTAAGAAAGGAAATTATGTTGTAATGAAACTTACGTAATTTGAAAGAACATTATTTTTATATTTTTTTATTCCTTTTTTTCAGCTTCAAAACTATTCTGTAGGGTTGGAAATGTTTCTGTATTAAATACATTTACATGTCTTTTTTTCTGTCACTTACCTTTTAAAAATATACCTTTTCCTTTGCCATTTTTTGTAAATATAGATTTTATTATGTATCTTCATCTTCTCAAGGAGGCATTGAAAAGGTTTTGTATATTTTGTTTTCAAAGTAAAAAAGAAATCTGAAACTAGTTATAAAATTTGAGTTTCATATGCCTGTTTTACATAAGTTGTACAATTAACATTGTTCCCATCATTAAAAATTGTCCTCTGAAAAAAGTTTGGAATTCTACTCTAATTGAAACTACACGTTCCATAAGGTAGTGGTGGGGGTAACCTAAGCACCCATGTGCTTAATAGATAGTGGTGACAGTAGCACTTACATTCAGCAAGTATTCACTAAAGGGGCAAGTACTAGACATAAAACGGAATAAAATAGTGCCTGTTTTAGTGGGAGTTTACTGAATTTGAGATGTCTGTGAGACATTTATTTGAAAGAGATGAAGACTAGGGAATATTGATTTGAAAGACAGATGTGTTGATTATACTTGAAACTTTGGAGGGGAATGTTAGTGACATTGTTCTGTGAAAAGGGGGAAGGGAAGGAAACGAAATTTTAACATTTAAAAGACAGTTCAGTATAGCAGATCAGTTGTTGATTGGGGATGGGAAGAAAAATAATAATAAAATGATAGTTGCCCATCTTCTTTTTGTAGATGTTGCAAAAGCTACAAAGATTAATTACAATTCATATACAAGTGCACTTTCAATGCCACAAGAATATTTTTTTGTTGTTGTAAAATCAAGACAGTGATTCCTGACTTCCTTAGGTACCAGATCTCTGCCACGATTTTACCCAGTTTCATTTTGCTGCTTTCTAATCTCTAAGCTGTGCAAGATACTTTGACCACTTATTATATATAAATATATAAATTAAGGCATGTCCGTTTTTAGTGATTGGTTCTCCAGCTCCAATTTTTCTACTTTTCATCTCAGCAATTTCATATTTAGTAATACGTTTGTTCAAAGGGCGAATCCGAATAAAATTCTATCATATCACTAATACTGTAAAGTTACTTGCTCAGTAACATTTTTAGGTGCTTTCCCAAATACATATCAGGTTTACTTAGCTCTTTGGAGTTTTAAACATATAATACTTCTCTGAGCAATTCTTCCCCTATCCAAAGTTTAAGGGAATTCTTTATTCAAAAGAAATAAGCTATATTAACACCTAAGTAGTGATTATAATGGGCCAAGTTACTAAGTTTATCCCACTTCTTCCCCCTCTTACAAACAAATAACAACAGTTGTGCCTTTCTGCCCATACACCTCACTAAAAGAAGACCAGGCAGTGAGTGGCATCTAATTTTTCTCTATCATCAAGCATACTATCTATGCCAGATCTAATTGGGTTTTTTGTTGAACGTCCGTCGGAATTTGTTTCTTTCTTTTCTTTTCTTTTTTTGGAATGAGGAAAATTTAAACATACAAATTAATCTGGCCTATGAGTTCTCAAAATACTGTGTTTATAAAAACACAGTTTGCTTTTATAAATTGTCAATATAAAATACCAGAATAGAGGGCAAACTAGCATTTGTCAAGAGCTACCACATGCTAGTCTTTGATATACATTCTTTTATTCAAAGAGGTTATTTTGGATACTCTCTTTGGATTAGAAACACCTTGGAGTAGGTCCAAGACTAACCTTATTATCTACTTTTACACTACACAAAGGAGAGCAAAGTTCTAATTTGTCATTTAATAATATATTAAAATTAGATATTAGGTAGCACATATCATGCAGTTGATAATCTAATTCTATCTGTAGACAAACCAAAAGAAAGATTTTAAAAATCTAAGTTTATAGGGTTTGGGGCTGGGGATGGGGAGATGAAAGGTTAGCGTGAAAGCCTCACTTTTACTCTGAATCATCCCAGTATATATAGATAACCCTTTTTTAGAGTAGCCAGGCCATATACTTAAGAAAGATAGAGAAGAGCCTTGTTATTCATGCTTATTTTCTTTAACAATCTTTAGAATCATTCTCTCGTTCATTAGAGGGTTTCGCCTAAGCCAAGCAGTTTCAAAGATATCCCAGAGTAATTTTTCAGAAGCAATGATTAGCTCTCTGTGAGTCCATTTGTCTCCATGAATGTAACTTAGTACTGCAGGTACTATATTTTTATACTGTTGACCCATACCAAGTAAATCCAAGATTTATTTTAAGCAGCCTTCTTCACTGCTTTGAACTGCCTGGTATTTGAATACAGACAAGTTTTTTAAATGATGATCCTAAAAGTTTTGTACTCATTTCAAGTTGCATTGTAATCATTCCAACGTATAGCTTTACTTTGGGTATAAAAGAGCCAAATGGAACTTAGAGACAAGTAGCTTTATAGCATTACCAGATTTCTTATCTAATATTTTTAACTAAGTTTTAAACTAAATAAGATTTCTTCAAAGATGTATCTATCACAGACTCATGAATACTTCTGTAATGATCATATATTGACTAATCTATTGTAAGCTCTTGTGTACAGTAGAATTTTGTTAAATTGTTTAAAAATAGTGATTGCTTAACTAATTCAACTAACAATCCCTTGCTGAAGATATTTTGAAAATATATTAGTATACCTTCTTGCTGTTTCTTGTCAGTACAACATAATTGAGTTCACTAGCATTTTGTGAGCTATAATCAGAAGCATCAGCTCTCTTATATAAGACTACAGATAAATGGTAAAAAGTTAAACAACTTATATACTAACTCACAGAAAAATATTTTTTTTAAATCCTCCAGTTTGTCATTATCCATTCCTCTTTGCTCTAATGTGAGTGGAGGAATACGAATTTTAGACAACTTAAAGTTAATTGAGGTTTTCAGTATACTCTTTCAATGTATGGATTTGTGACATGCATGTTCTCTTTTACTTTGTCAACAAACTACATTCTATCATTTTCAAATTTGGGTTTCAGTGAACAACCGTTGGTTGTTTAAAGGGATTCCTTAAGTATAGGAGCTCTTCCTTTTTCATCCTTGATCACTCCTACATAAGGTTGCACCATTTGATTTTAAAATATTCTATAACCATATGCTCTTACAAGTTTAGGTAATGATAGTTCTTCTGTAGGGCCTACCATGTGCCAAGAACTAGTCTAAGCATTTTAGATGTTTTAACTGACTCACAACAACCCTGTAAAATAGGTATTAATATTCTCATTTTCCAGAAGAGGAAACATAGCACAGGGAGGTTAAATAACTTTCACAGACTACTAAATGGCAGAGCCAGAATTTAAACTCAAACACGCTGGTTATGAATTTGAGCTTTTTCCTTACTATACCATATTTGTGTCTCCAATAGAGTGTATAAAATAAATTAAGACTGGTCTATCAAGGTCCTTGAAATGTTGATTAAAAATTCTTTAACTTCTTAGTGCCACATTCAGCACCAAGTACAACAAAAATGGAACCATTCTATTTAATGTAAATGACAGGCATTTATTTTCCTTTCTAACATTTGGACAGTGAGATATAGTTCCCCCTGCCACATCCAGTCCATCCTCTACAAACTATATATGTTGTCATTTTAGGGAAAGAGAATCTAATAATTATTTTTAAAGGTGACTGGCATATATTTTCCCTTAGCAAAATGATTTGCAGCCTTGATAATTGAGGCAGGTACATTTCTTCTTTCATTCAAATCATATTCCCTACCCTTCCTTGGGGTTCTGAATACTTTTCTTTAAAAGAACCATTCTTACCTAATCACTGATGCAGATAGCTTCAGGAATAGGAATGTGTTTACAAAAATATCAACAGAATTCATGTTGTTATTTGGTTAAGCTGTGCCAAAGTCAGAGATAAAAGATAGCTTTAATTACCTTATATATAGTATGAAAATGGATATTGTAGGTTTATAGAGGCATCAGTAAAAATCTTCCTTATGAAAGGGACATTTTCCATTGATAGTCTGTGTAAAACAATGTAAAGTTTTTCTCTTTATCTCCCAAATGTTTTCAGTCCCAAGTAGTATCCAGCATTTAAAGGTTAAAAAGTGGATTTTTTTTTTTCTGCTTTCAGCATGTGATCTGCATGTCATCTCCCTACCTTGGTAAGAAAGAGGCTTTGTACAAATCTATCAATAGTGTAGCTCTCTTCATTATATAGATGACCAAAATTTAGATTAATCTTAAACCACAATTTCTAGTCAGATATTACAAGCTTAGATTGTTTCTTTCAATTCATAGAAAAGGTAATTTGCTTAATATAACCAATGAAAATTTCTACTTTGGAGTCAAACTGAGACCAAAATTAATTCATGGAAGAATCTACAGAAGTGATTTGTTTAGACTATTTTAGCATAGTGCTTTAAGACACTTGCGTAAGGTATAACTAATGAAGAAGTATCTGGTTTATCTGTAGAGGAAATTAATATGAGAATGGATTCCTATTAAGCCTTAGCTTTAAGAAAAAAAAATGTTTTTTCTCCTCTTTCAGTCTGAATAATTGAATAAACTGCAGCCTAGACCTTTCCATTACAGTTCATTTGTATATATATATATTTTAATACCTACAGCTCGAAAAACAAAGAAAAAAATAAAAGGAATTCAGCAGGCCACTACAGGAGTCTCACAAGAAACTTCTGAAAATTCTGTTAATAAAACAATAGTTCCTGCAACATTACCACAGCTCACCCCTACTCTGGTATCACTTTTGGAAGTCATCGAACCTGAGGTGTTATATTCAGGATATGATAGCTCTGTTCCAGATTCAACTTGGCGGATCATGACCACGCTCAACATGTTAGGTGGGCGGCAAGTGATTGCAGCAGTGAAATGGGCAAAAGCGATACCAGGTAAGATGCCAAGGATGAAAAGCTATGGTACAAAGCTTTGTATTTTCTTAAAAACTCTCTGGCTCTTTACCATCCTGTTCCCATAGAGTGCCTTATTTCTCTTCTGGGGATTAAGTAGGGGAAAGTCAGGGGAATATGATAGGGTACAGAATCTACAATAAAACTTTCACACTGCTCCTTACTTTTCAGATTATTACCTAGAGGATAGTAATTTCAGATAGAAGGATGATCTAACATCAGAACTAGAGTTAGGGGACTTATTCAAAATTCCTTTTACACTGAAGTCTAGGTGAAGAAAATGTATAATATTCCTAGGAATTCAGTTTGTTATCCTTCAATGTATATATTTTTTAAATCAGGTTATTTATAATTGATAAAAATCAGGTATGTTTATACTTTGTCAAAATGCACTAAAGTAAAAGTATATTAATTGCATCAAATGAAATGATACATATTTAATGTAAATTTTTTTTTTTTAGATTTTTATTTATATATCCCCCCCCCTTGCTGCTTGTGCTTGCTGTGTTCATTTTTGCTTTGCGTTTTTCCATGTCTGCTTATTTCCCCCAGCTGGGTCAGCTCACCCCACAGCGGCTTGCCTTCACCAGGAGGCCCCAGGAACCGAACCTGGGGCCTCCCATGTGGTAAACCAGGCCCAACCAATTGAGCCACAGCTGGTTCCCGTAAATTTTAATTAAACTAATTTTTAAGATAATTTTAAATAAAAGTTTCTCTGTTGGAACTTGATGTGGAATAGCAGAGGTCAATGTTAATGTCAATCCTAACTTCACAGTAAAAGAAACAGGAATTGACAAGCATATGTTCACACAAATAGTTAGGGACAAAACAAAAATGAAGTAACCTGACCTGTCGTATTTATTCCATCAGGAAGCAAAGAGGTTCGAATAGCAAGGAAAATTTTTTCATTTAAGTTCACTGATTAAGTAATGTCCCAAGCCAGGACTGTCATCTTTCTATTTAGTTCATGTTTACTCAAATAGAGTAGCCAGTTTTTGCCTCCTTTTGTTTAAGTTTTCTTACATTGAATGCTGTTAAAAAGCACTGAGGGCTTAGGACAGAATGTGTCACATGACAAAAGAAAACTGCCCACTTAATGCTTCATTTCCTCTATTTGTTAGTGGTCCCCCAAATCAAGGCTAATTGATATCAGGTCTGTGATCTTCTCTTCAGCAACTAGAATGTCTCCTTATGCTTTCATTTCTCCTAATTCAGGATTCAGGAACTTACATCTGGATGACCAAATGACTCTACTGCAGTACTCATGGATGTTCCTCATGGCATTTGCCCTGGGGTGGAGATCATATAGACAATCAAGTGGAAGCTTGCTATGGTTTGCTCCTGATCTGATTCTTAATGAGTAAGTCATATGGGAGTCATTTTTCCTGTAGTCAAAGGATATTTTTAACCAGTTGATATTATTTTTATGGACTACTATTGTGATAATTCAGGACTGAATCAGTCCTGCTAGGTATCTTGGAACTGGGCAAACTTGAGAGTTGTTGCAATGCTTAGGGTGGCCAACTGTTAGGCAGAGCAAATGTATATGGATATATTTAAGGATATTTTTCAAACAGTGTGTATCTCTGATGTCAGTAAAGTCTGTGGCAAATAACAAGAGATCTTATTGTAGTATTGTTTTAATTACATAACCCTACTTCAGGAAGGAAAAAGAATGATGAAACTCATATTGCTCTCACTTTTAGTAGGACTATTACAGATGAGGACATCTAGGCTGACGAAGTAGGAAATACAGACCTAGACACAAGAGGTATCTCTTCGCATGGCAAGGCTGGCTCATTGTTATGACTCAAAAACAATATTGGAACAATTTTTTTTTAATTGGGAGAGAACCAATTAAACCTTAAGATTTTATAAGTTAAATAGTCTCTTACCCTCTAGGTCCATGCTTCTATCTATGAAATATTTCAGGTGTCCATTCTCCCTTACCTTGGTGCAATTGTTTCCTAACTAGTTCTCTGCTTCCAATGTATCATTCATCACATTAGCAATTTTTTTCTTCTTAAAGCACAATTCTGGGCATATCACAACTCGCCAACACACAAATGTCTTCAGTGTCTCCTCACTGACCACACAGTACATACTCAGAATGGTATTTCCAGCTTTCCAGAACTTGTCTCCCACTCAGCTGATCTATTCTTCAATCATCCTTTCAGCTCATGATGTCAACATTACCAGAGATGAGCTCTCTGCTATATACTCCTAGCTCTTCTACTTGAGTTACTACTACTCATACCCATAGTTAATCTCATTAATTAGAATGTAAATAGGGAATTCATACATATACATATACACACACTCACACTCACACACTGGTGGTCTTGGCACAGTAATAGAGGAGATTTGTGTTTGTATGGAAAAAAACAATAAGGATTTCCTTAATTGTGAGCTCTGGGTGCTATTGATAAGAATTCCTCACAAATTAATGAAATCTTTAATTAAATCACATTAATAGAATAGTAGTCCCAATGTAATCTGTATGAGTCAGTCCATCATTAGTAGTTTGTGTTCAGTACTGGGTGCCACATTAAGAGTAACACTGACAAACTGGAATGTGTCCAGGATGTCAGGATGTTTGGAAATTAACACTGACTGATGAAGAGGGAATATTTCAAGGAAAGAGAAACAGAGACTTGAAAGAGATGATACCCTGAAGAGATATTCTATGAAGATACAGTGAACATTCTCTGTTGGGTGTGCCAGACCCAACAACAGCATATATTTGAGCTGAGTGTTAGATGGGGGTGCTTACCTTAGGAAATAGGAAGCTTCCTTTACTGTAAGTGTTTTAGTAGGAACTGGATGATACTAGCACCATATATTTCCAAAGAGATTCTTAGGCATTGTGCAAGAAGCCACAGAGAGTGGGAGCAATTCGAGAGCCACGACACTCCTTTACACTTCTGCTAGGTAATCCAAGGCAACATATCTGGCAGGATAAATGGGAATTACCTAAAGAAGAAATTTCAAATTTCCCTTCTAATAGGCTAGTTGAGTTACAATTAGTGGTGCGTCTTCATTGGTGATGCTTATTTTCCAGTACAGTATTCATTCAACGATATTTGAGTAATTAAGTTTCAGGCACTCTTTTAGGAGCTTAGGATATAACAGTGGACACAATGGATGAAGGCTCTGCTATTATGCTGATGGGAGAAGTCAAGCAAATAAATGACCAAAATTATTTCAGAAAGTCATGATATAATAGTGTGTGGGGGAAAGGGGAGAGGAGGTAGCACTTTATATTTGGGACCATAGAAGGCCTTTCTTAAGGAGCTGAGCACTAAATGATACAAAATAGCAAGCAATGTGAAGAGGTAAGGCATTCCAATGCAAAGGCTGGAAAAAATTTAGCATGTCTGAGAAATTGAGAGAAGGCTACTGAAGATATATAGTGTGAGTTTAGAAATGTGGATAGGGGCCAAGTCAAGCAGAATTGGTTAGACCAAGATATAGAGTTTAGATTTCATTCTAGGAGCAAGAAGAAGCCACTGGATGGTTTCAAACAGAGGATAACACTATGAAGAATGGATTAGAAGAGAACAACAAATATTTATCACACTCCAAGACAAAGAAGGTTCCTGCCCTGGAGTTGCTTACATTTCAGTAGGGAAGACATAGATAAGCACCAAATACATAAAATAATTTCAGATTGTGTTAGAGTTTTTACTAGAGAGAAGTCTACTTCAGATAGGGTAGCTAATGGCTTCTCAGAGGAAGTGTCATTTGAGAGGAGAAGGATCAGGCTTCATAGTGAGAAGCAACGTGACAAGAGGCATGTGAAACAGATATGCTATAATCAACTACCTTTATTCCAGGAAGGGATCTTATCTCAGCCCTCATCAAGTAGGTACTGCAATGTGCTAGACCAGACTATAGCTCCACACAGATATCTGTATCAGGACAAGAAATTATTTTAACTATTCCCAAAAAGAGGATTGTTCAAACTACCCCATCACAATTTAATAAAGTTTAAGTTGTTTGATTCAACTTTAAATTAATTGGTAAGTATATTTAGCTTACATGTAAACTTAGATATTTATAATCTCTAACTACTTGTTACTTATTTCAAAACCCAACCATGTTCATTTAAAAACATCATGCTGGTATTATTTATTGTTTACAGTCACTTTCTAAAAAGCAATTTGAAGTCATTTGGGATTAAAACCATGAGCAGAGATTTATATGAAACACTGACTTATCCTTCTCTTTTATAAAATTAAAGTAATTAATTTAGGGTTTTTATTATTAGCGCACTTAAATTTAGAGTTAAGCAGTCACAGCATAACCTGATCATGACACACTTATACATAAAGTAGAAATTTTTTCTTAACAAAATTATATTAGCTTATTTTTCATTAGAGGATATACATAGAAGAAGATATAAAGAGAAGAGTGTATTTGGAGATTTCAGCTAGTTGATTATTTTAAAATTGTAACTCAGTATTCAACTTTATTGGAGGATAAGCGGTTTATGAGAAAAATAGTTTTGAAGAGTGCATTCACCTTTATGCTGCTGTGTATGAGATGGCGCTCTGTATAGCTACAAAAGTAACATACATCGTTGTCTTTAGAATTGAATGTTAAATACACACACACACACACACACGCACATACCTTTATTTCCAAGTAGGTAGAATGTAAAACTGTGTTGTCTAATTGGCCATAATCAAATGCTACCATAAAACCTTGACTTAAATGAGTAATGGGTAATAAATCCTGTAGGAATAAGATCTAACACTTAACTAAATAAAATAAATACATGTCAGGCATGATAGAAAATTACTTTCTCCAATGTAAAATTAGATTTCTCTTTAGATACTTGAGACTCAGGAACAAATTTAACGAATGTTTTCTATAAGTGTTTCTCTAGACAATTGGCATTAATAGAGTAATAGTTAGGGGTTTTTTTGTGGCCATAGTTTTGCAAAACAAAACAAAAAATGTACTTTTTGGGGGAACTAGCACTATTTCTTTCTAATTTAAATACTGATATTTGTCTTTCACAGGCAGAGAATGACTCTACCCTGCATGTATGACCAATGTAAACATATGCTATTTGTTTCCTCTGAGTTACACAGGCTTCAGGTATCTTATGAAGAGTATCTCTGTATGAAAACCTTACTGCTTCTCTCTTCAGGTTGGTAGAATGCTTACTCCCTTCTAAATATGTCAAAAGCAAGAAATATGAAAGTCTAGAAACATTGATTCATTCATATACACAGTACTAATAGTTATACCAAGTCTACTGCAGTTTCCTGCTAGTCAGATGACTTAGATTTTCATAAATGTAAAATTTTAGTAAGGCACAGTAAGCAATATCAAGATTAATAAGACAAACAGGTATAGTGGATATATGAGCTACACAGGAGTTACTGTTGATCTGGATTTGTGCAGGCTTCTTCCTTTCTGTGACTTTTGATAGCACCACTATAGAAGAAAATGGAGAAATAAAGCCAACTAGAATGTGTTTTCTTTTCTTTTTTTTTTTTTTAACCACATTGTTACTTGGTCAAAATTTTTAGTTTCACATTGAGTACTACTATGAATAAGAAGTTACAGGAGAAAAGATACATCATAGAACAGGTGTGCTTGCTTTATTACTATTAGGGGATTCATTAATGCAGCATTTGAAGTAGAGTGTTGAGCAGAGGTGTTCTATCTAGAAAAGAGCAACAAGACTTTATAAAACAATCTTGAAAGTTTAGATAATATTACTGGTATATAAACTTCAGTGAGATTAGTTTCAGCTAGCAAAGACTCCTCTTACTGAAACTTAAACTCTTGTGAAAGCTATTAAGTATCTTGTCTATATTAGTAAAAATGTGGCATTTTCTACAACTAATAAAAGAAGATCTATGAATCAGTTGGTATTGTAAACTTTAGGCCATTCTAGTAAAAAATTACATTATCAGATTAGTGTTGGTATAACAATGAGCTGATGGCTGAATACCTCTTTTATACACAAATAAGTAAATTGCCAATTTTTTAAAAGTCATTGTTCCATTGTAATCGTGGTGTCACAGTTGCCAGATAATTTTAAACTATGAAGGTTGCACATGATTGTATTTATTTAACCTCTTCCAAGACACACATCAATCTACATCAATCTTAATGTTTTCTTTCTAGCTTTGCTTTACAAAAAGTTTTTTAATGTTAATGAGTTTGAGTACTAATAATTCGGTCAAGAAAAGAGAATTTTTCACAACTTACTATAAAAATCCCAAAAGTAAAGACCGTTGCCAGAGACTTTAAGGTTACCTATAGCAGAAGACTTGTAAAAGAACTGGAGACCATAAACAATTGGTGAGCCTGATGTTTTCTGAGTAAACATCAAGTTAAAGTTCTAATCATGCTTCTGATGGATAACACCAATATCAGTATACTAAGCACCTTATTTCTAAAATAATAGCTTAAATTTTATCCATTAAATGACTCACTGAGCTATATATATTATTTTTTTCATTGCAGATAATAAGAAAAAATGCACTGAACTAGTATATATCACATTCTTTTTTGAAAGCACAAGGATAGAGGTACATTCCTGAAAATAAAGAGCTGATCCTCATTATTCACAGTTTCCGTATTTGTGACTTTGCCTACTTGTTAAAATTTATTTGTAACTCCAAAGTCAATATTCACAGCGCTTTTGTGGCCATTTGTGCACATGCAAAAGCAGCAAAAATCTGTTGTTCCAAGCTGGGGCCAAACAAAGCCATTCTGTGTCTTCTTGTTACTGTATAAACAAGTGTCCTTTTCGTGGTATATTCAGTGCCACATTTTTGCATTTGTGTGCTTCTTGTTAGTGATTTCACTATTTAAAATAGCCCCCAAGTGTAGTTCTAAGTACAAGGAGGCCTGAGTTACAATGCAGCTGGTTCTAAGTTCAATATTGAGTCAACAATATATATTAAATAGGGTATCTTTATAACAGAAAAATGCATAAAATGTTATGTACTGATAGGTTATTGAAAATGTTGTGACCAGAGGTTTGTAGGAACTTAACCTTGTTGAGGAGCAATGGTTCAATATTCACAAATTCAGTGTTCACGGCAACTTAATAGAGCATAACTACTGCAAATAACAAGAACTGACTGTATATTAGATTTTCATTTCTAATAGAATACTGGAATGGGTACCCTAACCTCCCACCAAAAATGCTAGACTAAAATAAGTAAATTCCTACTTGTACTGATCAGCTGTCAAGAATCCAAAGAGGTAAGCTGTACTCTGAAGCCAGCTTTCTTTTTGAGGGTGTTTTCAGGACTTGGTAAATTAGTATTTTTAGTTAATTTTGTAAGCAAGGGTTGGAAATGTGTCTGTGAAAAAATTAGCCAGAATACAGCTCAAATATGTGTGTGTGTGTGTGTGTAAATGAACAAGAAGATAAGAGACATGATTAAGGAGGTGTAAAACAATGCTTCACAACTCTTTCCATGTCATAATAAACATTTTTTAAAAAAACGGCATTCATATGCATAACACACCTGAGGTGAATGGATAAGACCACTTGCAGCTAGTGGAGACCAGCTTGGTAGATCATTCTCTTAACACATCAGTAGCCCGTCTGCAGTACAATAGATGAGAAAGCTCTAGTCTAGCATAATCATCAGATCAAAAATGAAAGGTGAAGAAAGAGAATAAAGAAAGGCATTATATAAAGAAATAATGACTAAGAATTTTTCAGAATTGTTAAAAGACACTAAACCCCATATCCATGAACTTTAATCCTTAGGAACGTTAACAAGAAAATTATCAAACAAGCAGGGGAAAAAAAAAAGATTTTCAAAAGCAAGGCAATCTGACTGAATAAGCACAATGGAATACTTTTTATATTTTTCCCCAAAAAATTGAAAAATGAAGATGGACTTCCCATTTTCTTCCAGAATGTAATGAGGTTGGAAGTTGGTATTAAAAAACTAAGACTTAACCATAAAATTATAGAAAGTTTCCTCTCCCCAACACTTTAGTGCCTAACAGTGAATTATTACTGAGAGAGCTGCAAAACACAGGCTCTATTTATGAACTTTTTAAACCCAAAGACAACAGGGGAGAAAAAGCGTAAACAAGGAAACAAGAGCACACAGAATCTCTTGGCAGTTACAGTAGACGTTATACACAGCCCAGCTCCTAGCTAAAAGCCTAATTAAATTACTTCAGTTCCTACTACTAGATACATCTACCAACAATGTATTGAATGATTATAGCATATAGATAGGTGAAATGAATGACAGCAATGTTATAAGGGACAGGAGGGGAAGGACTGTGAATACTCCTAAGACACCTGCACTGAACATGAAGTAGTGAAGTGTTACTTGAAAGGTGACTTAGATTCACTTCATAAGAAATGTTCAATTAGAATCAGAGAAGGCAGGAAAAGAGGGATAGACTTTTTTTTAAACTCAAAGAACAGTGCAATGAATAGAAAAGTTACAAACATAGTAGATATTAATCCAATATGTCAGTAATCACTTTAAATGTGTGTGTGGTCTAAATACACCACTGAAAAGACAGAGCAGATAAAAAACACATTATCCAACTATATGTTTTGAACAACAAAAAAAAACACACTTTAAATATAAAGATACAGATAGGTTAGAAGAAATATAGTCAATAAGAACATGAAAATGTGCTTAACATCTTATTAGTCATCAGGGAATGCAAACTGAAAAACCACAATGAGATACCACTTTACACCCACTAGGGTGGCTGAAATTAAAATGTCAGATAATAACAAGTATTGGTAAGGATGTGGAGAAATCAGAACCCTCAAGCACTGCTGTTAGGAATGTAAAATGGTGCTCTGGAAAACAGTCTGGCAGTTCTTCAAATGACTAGAATTACCATAAATGACCCAACAATTCCACTCCCAGGTATATATCCAAGAGAAACAAAAACACACAATAACTTGTACATAAATGTTTGTAGTAGCATTATTCATAATAGTCAAATAGTGGAAACAACCCAAATGTCCATTAAAAGACAAATGGATAAATAAAACATGGTGCATCCACACAATGCAATATGATTAGGCTATAAAAAAGGAAGGAAGTACTGATTCATGCTACAACTTGAGAATATGCTGAATGAAAGAAGCCAGATACAAAAGGTCATATATTATTTGATTCTATTGATATGAAATATCCAAAGTAGGGAAATCTTTAGAGACAGAAAGTAGACTAGTGGTTTCTTAGGCTGGGGAGTGAGAGAAATGGGGGGATACAGGACTGATAGCTAAAGGGTGTGGAGGTTCTTTTCGAGGTGATAAAAATGTTCTAAAATTGACTGGAATTGACTCTGGTGGTGGTTGCACAGATCTCTGAATATGTAAAACCACTGAATTGTACACTTTTAATGAGTGAATTGTATGCTAAGTGACTTACATCCCAATATAGCTGTTTTTCAAAAAATACATTTTAAAAAGTAAAGGGGGGGAAGAAATATAAACCATGCTAAGACTAATAAAAAAGAAGGTTGGAATAGCTATATTAATTTCAGCAAGATAGACTTTTAAGCAAAGAAAGTTTTAGGAAATTAAGAGGGGCATTACATAACGAAAAAGGGGTCAATTATCCAAGAAGACACAACAGTTTTTAATGTGGATGCATCTAACAACAGAGTCCCAAAAAAACCTTTCAGAACTGCAAGAGGAAATAAACAAATCCACTCACAGTTGGCAACCTCAGCCTCCCTCTATAAGTAATTGATAGATCCAGCCAGCAGAAAATCAGTAAGGATATAGTTGAACTAAACAGCACCATCAGACTACTGGATCTAATTGACATTTATCAAACACTCCACCCAACAACAGCAGAATACATATTCTTCTCAAGCT
>PVKH010001550.1:6258-30196 GCA_004027955.1 Chaetophractus vellerosus
CGGGGATGCGCCAAGGCCGGTCACTGCGCAGGCGCGGCTTTCCCCGCTTGTGGGTGGCTTCTGCTTCTATTCACGGCCGGCTCTGCTTCAGTTCGCGGGTGGCTGGCTGCGCTCCATTCGCGGGCAACCTGCCCTGCCCGTGGCGGCTTTGCCCTGTCCGTGGCAGCTTTTTGCCCTGCCCACGGCGGCTCTGGCCCACCCATGGCGGCGTGCCATTCTCAAGGCGGTCTGCCCGCTAGGAGAGGTCCCCGGGAACAGAACCTGGGGCCTCCCATGTGGTATGCTGGCACCCTACCCACTGGGCTATATGGCCGGGCCCCATCAATAACTTTTAAAAGATTGAAATTATACAAACACTTTCTCTGATCATAACGAAATGAAGCTAGAAATCAATAATGGATAGAAAAAAGGAAAATTCATAAATACATGGAGATTAAACAACACATTCTTAAATATCAGTGGGTCAAAGAAAAACTGCAAGAGAATTCAGTAAATATCTTGAGACAAGTGAAAATGAGAACACAACATATCAAAACATATGGGACACCACAGAGGCAGTGCTGAGAGGGAAATGCATAGCTTTCAATGCTTACATTAAATAAGAAGAAAGAGCTAAAATTGAAGTTCTAATGGCACACCTGGAGGAACTAGAAAAAGAACAGCAAACTAATCCCAAACCCAGCCAAAGGAAAGAAATAGTAAAGATCAGAGCAGAAATAAATGAACTCAAGAACAAAAAAACAATAGAATCATCAAAACCAAAACCTAGATTTTTGAGAAGATCAACAAAATTGACAAACTCTTCCTAGACTGACAATGAAAAATAAAGACAAAATAAATAAAATCAGAAATGAGAGGGGGGACATTAACACTGACCCTGCAGAAATAAGAGAGATCATAAGAGGATACTATCAACAACTGTGAGGCAGAAAACTAGACAATATAGATGAGATGGACAAATTCTGAAAAATATATGAACCACCTACACTGACCCTAGAAGAAATAAAAGACCTCAACAAACCAATCACAAGTAATGAGATTGAAAAAGTCATCAAAATTCTCCCAAAGATGAAAAGGCCAGGACCAGATGACTTCACAGGTGAATTCTACCAGTCATTCAAAGATGATCTAATACTAGTCTTCCTCAAGCTCTTCCAAAAAATTGCAGCAAATAACGCTACCAAACTCATTCTATGATGCCAACATCACCTTAATAACAAAAGCCAGATAAAGATACTAAAAAAAAAGAAAATCACAGACCAATATCTCTAATGAATATAGATTAAAAAAAACTCCTCAACAAAATACTTGTAAACCGAATATGAAAACACATTAAAAAAAGTATACACCACGACCAAGTGGGTTTTATCCCAGGTAAGCCAGGGTGGTTCAACACAAGAAAATCAATTAGTGTAATAAACTACCTTGATAAATTGAAGAAGAAAAATCATATGATCCTCTCAAGTGATTCTGAAAAGATGTTCAACAGAATATGGCCTCCTTTTTTGATAAAAGCACTTGAAAAGAAAGGAATAGAAGGAAGATTTCTCAATAAAGTGCATATAGGAAAAACCTACAGCTAACATTGTACTCCACAGTGAAAGACTAAAAGCTTTCCCACTGAAATCAGAAACAAAACAAGGATGTCCAATGACACCATTGTTTTTCAATATGTGCTAGAAGTTCTAGCTAAGGCAATTAGGCTAGATAAAGAAATAAAAGGTATCTAAATAGGAAAGGAAGAAGTAAAATTTTCACTATTCGCTGATGATATGATCCTATATCTAGAAAACCCTGAAAAATCCACAACTAAGCCACTAGAATTAATACATGAGTTCAGCAATGTGGTGGGATACAAGATTAATATGCAAAAAACAATTGCATTTATATACCTTCCTGATGTGCATTCTGAGAAGGAAATCAGGGGAAAAATCCATTTACAATTGTGACTAAAAGAATAAAATATTTAGGAATAAACTTAACCTAAGGACATAAACGACCTGTATTCAGAAATCTACAAAATATTGCTAAAAGAAACTGAAGAAGATTTAAATAAATGGAAAGACACTCCATGTTCATGGATGGGAAGACTAAATATCGTTAAGATGTCAATTCTACCCAAACTGATTTACAGATTCAATGCAATCCCAATAAAAATCCCAACAGCCTTTTTTGTAGAAATGGAAAAGTCAATAATCAAATTTATTTGGAATGGTAAGGGGCCCTGAATAGCCAAAAATATCTTAAAAGTGAACGAAGTTGGAGGACTCTCACTTCCTGACTTTAAAGCATATTATTTAGCTAGAGTGGTTACAAACAGCATGGTACAGACATAAAGGCAGACAGATTAACCAATGGAACCCATTTGAGAACTCAGAAATAGACCCTCACATCTACGATCAAGTGATTTTTGACAAGGCTTTCAAGCCATCCCAGCCTGGCCAGAATAAGCTATTCAAAAAATGGTGTTGGGAGAACTGAATATCCATATCCAAAAGGAAGAAAAAGGACCTCTATCTCACACCTTATACAAAAATTAACTCAAACTGGATCAAGGACCTAAATATAAAAGTGACAACCATAAAACTCCTAGAAGAAAATGTAGGAAAACATCTTCATGATCTTGTGATAGACAGCAGTGTCATAAACCTTACACTCAAAGCATGAGCAACAAAAGAAAAAATAGATAAATGGGATCTCCTCAAAATTAGACACTATTTCACCTCAACGGACTTTGTCAAATCAGTGCAAATTCAGCCAACTCAATGGGAGAAAAGATTTGGCAATCACATATCCGATAAGGGTTTCATATCCATGATATATAAAGAGATACTACAGGGATATGGATGTTGCTCAAGCAGTTGTGCGCCCACCTACCACATAGGGGGCCCTGGATTCAGTTCCCAGTGCCTCCTAAAAAAGATAAGCAAGACAGTGAGCTGACACGATGGGCTGGCACGGCAAGCTGAAACAACAAGATGATGCAACAAGGAGACACAATGGGGAAACACAATGAGAGACAAAACAGAGAGGGAGCAGAGGTGGCTCAAGTGATTGGTGCCACCCTCCCACATGGGAGATCGCAGGTTCAGTTCCTTCCAGTGCCTCCTAAAAAAAAAAGAAGACTAGCAGACACATAGAGCACACAACTAACAGATACAGAAAGCAGACGAGTGCAAACAATGGGGGGAGGAGAAATAAATATACAAAATCTTAAAAAAGAGATACTACAATTCAAAAATAAAAAGACAAACTAACCAATTTAAAAATGGGCAAAAGATTTCAATAGACAATTGTCCAAAGAAGAAATACAAATGGTGAAAAAAAAAAACACATGGGAGGGGGCCGGCTGTAGCCCAGTGGATAGGGTGCCAGTTCACCACATAGGAGGGCCCGGGTTCGGTTCTCGGGGGCCTCTCCGAGCAGGCAGACCGCCTTGAGAGGGCAAGCCGTCGTGGGCAATGCAAAGCCGCTGTGGGCAGGGCAAAAAGCCGCCACGGGCAGGGCAAAGCGGCCACGGACAGGGCAAGTTGCCCACGAGCGGAGCAGAGCCACCCACGAGCGGGGCAAGTCACCTGCGCTGTGAGCTGACTCGGCACATCGCCACAACAGGGGGGAGACAAAGCAGACACAGAAGAACACAAAAATGAACACAGCAAGAGCAAGCAGAAAGGGGGGTATATGTAACAAAAAAAATCAATTAAAAAAAAACACATGAGAAAGTGTTCACTATCGCCAGTGATTAGGGAAATGCAATCAAAACTACAGGATATCATGTCACACCTATTAGAATGGCCACTATTAAAAAGTCAGAAATCTACAAGTGTTGGAGAGGATGTAGAGAGATAGGCACACTTATTCGCTGTTGGTGGGAATGTAGAACAACACTGTAGAGGACTTTTGGGCAGTTCCTAAAGAAGTTGAATATAGACTTGCCATGGGACCTGGCAATACCACTACTGGGTGTATACCCAGAAGAACTGAGAGCAGTGACACAAATAGACATCTGTACACCAATGATCATAACAGCAGTATTCACAGTTGCCAAAAGATGAAACAACCCAGGTGTTCATCAACTGATGAATGGATAAACAAATTGTGGTGTATACACATGTTGCAATATTGTGCAACAATGAGAAGAAATGAAGTCATGAAGCATATGACCACATGGATGAATCTGGAGGACATTATGTTGAGTGAAGCAAGCCAGACACAAAAGAACAAATATTGTATGATTGCGCTAATATGAACTAAATATATTGTGTAAACTCATCTAGTTAATAATTAGAATATAGGTCACCAGAATATAGAATGAATGTAGAGAATGGAAAGCTGAGTATTAATCTGTGCAGAATTGGTAAAAACCGTGTTTGTAAATCTTTAGAAATGAATAGATGCTGAGAGCATATCATAATATTTTTAACTAGAAGAGGTACTTTACAAGATGACAGTGGTAAAAAGGGAAAGTCTAAGGTCATGTATAGTACTAGAAGGGAGGCTAAAGAAGTTAACACGGGACTGTATAATATAGTGAAAGTCCATGTGAAATATGAATATGGGTTATATTGTATATATAACTGCTTTTACAAAACATAAATACCAATAAGCTAGAGAGATGGAAACAGAACAGCAGCTATGTATGGCAGTGGAAGCATAGAGATGTTGAGAGGTAATAGTTATTTTTGTTTGTTTGGTTATTATTATTATATTGGAATAATGAAAATGCTCCAATAATGATTGAAGTGATGAATGCACAACTATGTGATTATACCAAATACCAATGATTGTACATGTTGGATGGGTTTATGCTTTATTAATATGTATCAACAAAACTGATTTGTTAAAAAAGAAGTTATATTTCTAAATAATAAATTACTCAATGCTAATTAAAATGTCAGTCATGACATGTAAATGGAAAATCATAATTAATGTGAATATCTTGGGATGACCTAGAATTTGTTTTTATTACCTTCTTTTATTCTAGCTTCTTCACATGCCTAGGAATTTTTGACTGTATGATGAACATGGTATGTGATGTGTTCTAAAGAGTCTGGATTATATTGTCTTCCCATAAACAGTGTTGGGTTTAGGAAGTGAAATAAAGCAATAAATAAGTCAAATGATGAATGCTGATGTCAGGAGATTGACTTCTGGAATGGCAGAGTGAGGAACTCCTTAAGCTCACTTTCCACAAAAGGAAGGAAGGCGCTGCCAAAACAACTAAAACAATGGAAATTAACCAAAGCCACAGCATAAACTAAAAATCATCTGTCCAAGAGGTATTACTAAACCTCACATACAAGTGTCTGTGATGTTTAAACTTGGGACTTCCCATCCCCATTCTTACCCCAGCTCAGTGGTGTGGTAGCCATGAAAGCCAGCAGCTTTGCGAGATGAGAGAACTGACATCCTTTGAAGCTCTCTTAAAAGCACAGTCAAAATTTTATGTGAATTTGCGGCCCTATGAAAAATCCTATTCTTAGAGTTTTTTGACTGTTTGGACACATTACTCAACTCAGCAAAAGATAAAGCCCTTTTGCCAATGTATTACTGAAATAATATCAACTAGCTGGTAATATCGCAGCTGCTGAAGGCCGAGATTTCAACTGGGGAGAATGAGAGCATCCCCAGAAATTTAAAAGGAAATTCTGGAGAATTAGACAAGCTTAAGGAACTTCGAAAAGCTCCGATATATTCTTGGAGACCTAAATGTCTTCAAACATCTGGAAAGCTATGGGCATGCCCAGGGGAGGCCTAACAAACACCTCTGGTAGCCTGTGAGAACCCAAGCAAGCAAGAAGTAAAAGCAAAGGCTGCTGTGTAAATTGATTGGTATTTGAATGTTTGAAATCTTCTCACTCAGATTGCCCTTGGCAAATGGTGGAAGACATACAGGCGAGTTAATCTGAAAGATTATTGACTGACCACTAAATTATACTGATTTAGGAGTGATCCCTAGAAAGACAGGAATAAAAATAGAAACAAGAAACTTTTAAAATCTATCAGAGAACTCATGGGACCATACTGAGGGAATGTATTATTTACAGAACTAGTCCAGGAAACTTACTAAACAAATAAACAGGTACAAGAAAACAAAAACTAAAAAAAGTATTTAAAATAATAAATTATGTGAAATGTCCATTAAAAAAAAGAAATGATGAGACAGATAAAGAAATAGGAACATATTTCATACACACAAAGTAAAAGGCAACCAATAGAAAATGTCCCTAAGCAGGCGAAGATTTTGGCCTTGGTAGACCAAGGCTTTTAATCAGTTGTTACAAATATGTTCAAAGAACTAAAGGTAACAATGTTTAAAGAAATAAAACAAAGTATGACAGTGATGGTTAACCAAATAAAGAATATCAATAAAGAAACAGAAATTATAAGAAAGAACCAAATTAATATTCTGGAGTTGAAAAAGACAATTACTGAAATGAAAAATTCACTAATGAAGATCAACAAAAGACATGATGGCAAAAGAAAGAAAGAGCAAACTTGAAGATAGATCAATAGACATTATGCAGTCTGAATACCCCATTATCTCTAGTGGGTAGAAAAACTAGGAAGAAGATCAACAAGGATGTAAAAAATTAAATAACATTATAAACCAACTAGACCTCACAATCATCTGTATAACATTCCACCCAAAAACAAAACCTCAATAAACAAATGGATTGATATTTTAAAAATGTGTTTTCTGAGCACAGTGGAATTATAATAAAATTAACAGGAGAAATTTGGAAAATTACCATATATACATAAATCTTTTTACTTTATTTTGTATATTTAATAATTGAAAATATAAACAATTAAAACCTAAAATGTAAACACAGATGAATAAATATATACAAGGAAATGCATCATGACCAAGAGGGATTTATCACAGGAATGCAAGATTGGCTTAAGTTCCAAAGTCAATCAATGTAATACACTGGGTTAATAGAATAGAGGACAAAAACCACACATTCATCTCAATATAAGCAAAAAAGCATTTGACAAAATCCAACATCTTTTCATGATAACAACACTCAAAAAACTTGTACTAGAAAGAAAATTCTTCAACCTGGTAGGCAATCTAACAAAAAACAATGTCAAAAGATGGACTGACAGACAATAACAAATGTTGGCAAGAATGTGGAGAAATTAGAACCCTCATACATTGCTCATGGGAAGGTAAAATGGTACAACCAGTTTGGAACACAATTTGGTAGTCTCTCAAAAAATTAAACATAAAGTTACCATATAGCCCAGTAAATCTACTCCTAAGTATATACCCAAGAGAACTGTAAACATATGTCCACAAAAACACTTGTACATGACTATTAATAGTAGCATTATTCCTAATAGCCAAAAAGTGTAAAAAAGACCCAAATGGTCATCAATTGATGAATAAATAAACAACATGTTGTATGCCCATATGATGGAATATTATTTGGCAATAAAAAGAATCAAGTAATGGGGAGTGGATGTGGATCAAGCCATTGGGCGCCTGCCTCCTACACAGGAGGTCCCAGGTTCGGTTCCTGGTGCCTCCTAAAGAACATGAGCAAGACAGCAAGCTGATGCGACGGGTTGGCACAGCGAGATGACACAATGAAGAGACAGAACAAGAAACACAACAAGTGACACAATGAGAGACACAACAAGCAGGAAACAGATGTGGCTCAAGTGATTGGGTGCCCCCTCCCTCATTGGAGATCCCAGGTTTGGTTCCCAGTGCCTCCTAAAAAATAAAAACAGAAAATGAACAGACACAGAGAGCACACAATGAACAGACACAGAGAGGAGACAGGGAGCACAAACAATGGGGGAGGGGGGAGAAATAAATAAATCTTTAAAAAAAAGAAAAGCATCAGGTACTGATACTGTTACAAAATGATGGACCCTGAAAGTATTATGCTAAATGAAAGAGGTCCATATATTGTGTGATTTCATTCATATAAAATGTCTAAAATAGTCAAATATATAGATAGAAAGTAAATAGTTGATTCCTTAGGACTGAAAGAATGGGGGCAGGAATGGAGAATGTCTGCTTTTGGGTATGATGTGTCTTTGGGAAAGGATGAATATAAAGTGAAATTGTGGTGATTTATGCACAACTCTCTGAATAAACTATATACCACTAAACTGAACCCTATAAATGAATGAATTTTATAGTGTGTAACTGATAGATCAATAAAGCTATTAAAATTAGTGCTTATTGTGGTATTATATGCCAATTACTGTGCTGTGCTCTACACATATTATCTTACAAATAACCCTATAAATTTGATACCATTAATATCTTCATTTGATAGGTAAGAAAACTTTGAAATGACGAATATAAGCACTTTTCCTTAATTCATACAATTAATAAGCGATGGAACTCGGATTTAGAATTATTCAGTATGGCTTCAAAACTCAGTGACTTAACCACTGAATTAGGTTCATAGCAAGTGGATTCATGCTTAGACTGTGGAGAACAAGCAGGAGTTGGGGACTTGCTTCTGGCCATGCCTGAGTAACTGGCATCAAACTTTTCTTCCAACTGTAAAAGTCTGTAACACTGGGAAAAATATGTGAAGCAAGAGTTTTCAGCTATTGGAAAATAGGCAGAACAGCCTGAGATTCCTGAGAGAATGGAAGCACACAAACTGTCTGCCAGGGGACAGTTTTCCAATGTTGACATGGAAACAGGAAGATGGATCCCAAGCTGTAGGACCATTGTGATCTACAGCTACTGAAGCTGTTGGTACTTATGAACTAGGGTTTGAGAGATGGGAAACTGGCACTGAGAGACCCAGAAGTCCATAGACCCTTGGCTGAGTACATAGCAGTACATTGACAGGGCAGTGTTTTGTAAAGTCTAGCTAAGAACAGCTGCTACAGAGTTAAAAGTAGAAGTCACACATTGCTCAGAGACAGACTTCCAGCTCAGCTAGAGAGAAGAAAATATTTAACTCTGAGGGTGTAAGCAGACACATTAAAAAAGACCACACTTTATGAAAAAAAGAACCATAATCTCAGGATACTCTAGTCCTGTTCTAACAGAGCTGCCAGGAAAATTTACTACTTGCCATCCCCCAAAACTACTCAGCATTAATAGAACCAAACTAGAAATCTATAACATAAAGATAAATATTTGGAAAATCCCCAAATATCTGGAAATTAAATAAAACATGGCTAAATAACTCAAGGATCAAAGAGGAGGTCAAAGGGAAATTAGAAAATATCTTTAATTTTAATAAAAATTGACAGCATATCAACATTTTTGGGATGCAGCAAAGCAGTGGTTCGAGGGAAATTTATAGAAAAGAAAAGATTGATGTTGTTACATCATTTATAACAAATGTTCCACAATAATGCATTTGTTATGGATCATGAAAAAACATTCTCATATTTGTACTGTTAACCAAGGTCCATTATCCCCCACGGGGTACACTGTGTTATATGGTCTCATGCCTTGTACATCCAAAGTGTACACTTAGTGGCTCTCAGTTTCATTATGGAGTTGTGCTGTCATCATCTCAGTCAATTTTAGAACATTTTCATTATTCCAAAAGGAAAAATGCCATACTTCCTTGTACCTCCGTATTTTTGGTCCTTAGCATTGATATAGTACCTCATTTGCTATTAATGCAAGAATATTATAATATTGCTGTTAATTATAGTCCATCAGTTTCATTAGTTGTTGTAGTGGTTTGACAGTTTTATCTAATTATGAATTCCAAAAATATAAATTGAATCATGCTTCTAAACTGATCTGCTCATCTGGGCATGATTGGGTTATGATTAGAGTGTTGACTGGGCTGCATCAGTGGGGTGTGAGCCCCACACCTCGGTGTGTGTGGTCTCAAGTGTAAAAGGCAAGGCCAAAGACAGAGGGAGCAGATTTGAGAAGCAGATTTTTGAGAAGCAGCTCTGATGTTGGAGAGGGCTGTTCGCCTGATAGTCTACAGCTGACGTTGTGGAGGAAGCACTAAGCCCAGAGAGAAACGCAGCCCCAGTAGGAGAGGAACCCAAAGAAGCCCTGGCAAACATCGGCAGCTGTCTTGCTCCAACACGTGGACTTTGGTGAGGGAAGAAATTTATGCTTTGTGGCCAGGTAACTGTAAGCTTCTACCCCAAATAAATACCCTTTATAAAGACCAACCAATTATTGGTATATTTTGCAAAGGCACCACTTTGGCTGACTAATACAGTTGTATTATACTTGTATTTTCCTATGTATCACCATATTGTCAACACCTTGTAATAGTGACATACATTTGCTCTAGTTCATATAAGAACACTCCTTTATTCGTCCTATTAACAACAGCCCTCATCCATCACCGAGTTAAACATGTGACACAGTCCCTCGATTATTCTCTAGCTTTTTTTCAATAGAAGTTTACATCCCTAGACTACTCCTTTCCTTATATGGAAATATAAGTTCAAGAAGATAAAGAATGATGTAAATGTTCTACCTGTTAAAGAAAATGAAGTTTTAATCCTCAATTTTTAAAAAAAATTACTAAAAAAATTAACTTTAGTAAACATCAGGTCACAGATAATCCTATGCCACACACCTTTCTACCACTAGACCTGGCTCTCACTTAGTGTCCCTTTACTCTCTTCTGTTTATTAATGCCTTTATTAAAGTGTAATAAAAATAACTATACATATGTAAAGTGTACAGTTTGATAATTTATGACATATATAAACATATGTGAAATCATCACCACCATCAAAACAGTGAACATATCCATCACCCCCAAAAGTTTCCTTTTGTCTCTTTGTAATCCCTCCTTCCAATCCTTCCCCATTCCTCTCCTCCACAGGCAATCACTGTCATGCTTTTTGTCACTATAGCTAAGTTAACTTAGAGTTTTGTATAATTTGAATCATACCATGTACTCTTTCTTGTTCGTACTTCTTTCATGCCACATAATTATTTTGACATTGATCCATGTATAACAATAATTAATTCATTTCTACTACTGAATAGAATTCAACTTATTGGTGGTACACATTTTGTTTATCCATTCACCTGTTGGTGGAATTTTACTTGATTCCAGTTTTGAGTGATTACAAATAAAACTGTTATGAACAGGAATATACAGGTCTTTGTATGGACACATACTTTAGATCTGTCTAATTCATATTAGACAGAAAGAAATCGATTAAGACAATAGAAGACAAGGAAACAAGTATTATAAGAGAAAGATCTCCTCAAGACAATACCATATGACTTATCAACTCTCTGACCTCATATATGAACAAAGTGCAATTATGCAACAACATGATCTATATGCATTGTCTGGAGTACCTAACCTGACAAGAGTGTGGAAACAAAGTAGGTACCTCCAGCAACATTGCCTACCATCTTCAAGATCATGTCTTGTATCTCTAGCTAGATAGACCCTCTCTCTCCAACAAAATTCCCTACAACTCCCCATTCTTGCACTATAAAACTCCTGGCAGTTTTCTGAACAGATCCGCTCTCATGCCAGTGAATAGCAAGTTAGAATTTGAATCCAGACAGTCTTATTGTAAAACCCAGTTTCTGTTGAACTCTGCTGCTTCCACTGCTTTCATTTCCATCAAACTCACCGTAACCTCTCTCAACTTCACAAATTGCATATGTTATTCTTTTGGTAGAATGTACTGTGTTCTTCATTCTGCCCATTCACCAGTCTAGCCCCTGTTTTAACCCTTGGTGTCATTAAGCTAGATTTCACAGTCTGTGCCTTTGCTCTTCAAACTGTTCTCCACCAGGGGCATTTCTGAGTGACGAGAATATGAGGATCACACAATCTGGGACATACCTTTTGTATTAGTCAGCCAAAGAGGTGCCTTTGCAAAATATACCAATAATTGGTTGGTCTTTATAAAGGGTATTTATTTGGGGTAGAAGCTTTCAGTTACCAGTCCACAAAGCATAAGTTTCTTCCCTCAACAAAGTCCACATGTTGGAGCAAGACAGCTGCCAACATTTGTCAGGGTTCAGGCTTTTGGGGTTCCTCTCTTCCCAGGGCTGCAGCTGTAGACTATCAGGCGAACGGCTCATTTGTCTTCTCCTGGGGCGCTCCTCTCCAACATCAGAACTGTTTCTGAAAACCCTGCTTCTCAAATCTGCCTTTGGCCTTGCCTTTTATACTTGAGACCACACCCACTGAGGGGTGGGGCTCAACACCCTACTGAAGCAGCCCAGTCAACGCCCTAATCATAACCCAATCATGCCCAGATAAACAGATCAGTTTACAAGCATGATTCAATATGGATTTTTGGAATTCATAATTACATCAAACTGTAACACCTTTTAAAACAAATAGTATAAAATTATGTATATGAAGTTTTTAGGTTTTCTCCCAGGACCTTGTTAAAGACCTGTGCAGGTGAGAGACACAGGAACTTATTAGCTTTCTGGAAATCTGACCCTGTATAGCACAATGGATTTGTCTATACTTTTAACATTTTTTTAACTTTCTACTCAATATTTAATGTGCACTTGTTTGTCTTCCTCAATAATCTGAAAGCCCTTGAGAGTAGAGACCATTTCCTTTCTTGCTCTTTATCTACTAACAGTAAATAGATTGCACAGTGCATAATAGGGATTCAATAATAACTTGATGGTGAAAGAATAAACACATGCTTGTTACAGCAAAGATTTTATGATCTCCAAAATCTTTCAGTCCTATTGGTAGTCTGACAAATATGCAGTTGAGAGTTGTTTTAATGAATTTTACTATTCTGGAAAGACTGGAATTTATATAAATCTTCTACTTGAAATGTACTTGCCAGTAATGCATATGGATAATTTCATCACCACATATTTATATTTCCAATGACCAGGTGATGCTTTGCATCTATTGCAGGTGACCTATACTATAGTAATGAGCATCATCAGTGCCTGCATATCAGTGATTGGCATGCTTTTACTATTACTTGAGTTTATAACATACCATACAAATGTAAGGAAACCTATTTGGCCACAGGTAAGTGCCAGGTTCCTATGAGAGTTTCATCAAAATTTTAGAATAACATTAAAATCTTTGGAGAGCAGAGTTTTTTAGTATTAGGCAAGGTAAGGCTGTGACCTTCATCATTAGTTTACTCTTTGGCATATGCAGCCATTACAAATGCGGTTCACACTACAGCTTATATTCCCAAATCTCAAACCAACAGAAACCTCAAGTAAGCAAATGGAAAGTATTTTAAATATTAATAGAGGTATTCTGAGTGACAGCGTATCATATTAGATTCTTGACTAACCTAGCAGCCGAGATATTTTATAATGGGCAGCTCAATTATTTCCAGATATTCACATCTCTGAGGCCAGTTATCCCAGGTATTAAAGGATCAAATTTGTTATAGCAGGACTTGATCTTTAAAGAAGGAAATAGCATCCTTATGTACTTGAGATACCGAGGTATTGCTGTTCAACAGCAGGGTTTTAGTTTATGAACAGATTAAGGCTGAACTCTAAATGTATGTAATTTGGAATGCATGTGGACTCTGATCCGTATGCACATGACTGGGTAGACATGTTTGCCCCACTTGATTTGTGTCTATCGATCTCATGTCTGTTGAGTCATTTTAAATGTGTCTGTGCTATATTCCAGTATCTGTGTATATCTGTGTGTCTCTGTGCACATAGACAGTGGACATATGTGCACATCTCTATATTTGTTGAAGTGCAGAAGGAGAAGGGGCTAGAAGAGTAAGGAGATGGGAGTCAGTGCTCAGCAAGTTGGGAAAGAATTGAAGCCCGAGGATCCAATACTTTCTTTATGGATTCCTGTCCTTGTGCTCTATTCCATCTGCCCTGGGGTTGGCAGGTCAAAATAAGCTGGACCTTTGTCCAGGACCTATAAACCAATTTTTCTGAATTGAGTCCATTGTAGTTGCCTGTTTTAAAAATTCTAGCCTTATTAAACAAGCTCTCCTCACTTCAACATCCCAAATTACTGCTTAATTAGGTTAATCCAAAGCCTGTATGACTCTTCCTTTGCTTGGTTTTTGTTTTTGTTTTTGTTTTTGTAGCTTTGAAAATATCTTACAGAAAATAGGTTTATAAAACTTTCTCAAGAAGTGATTTATGTCCATGATTCAAGTAATGAAACAAACTTGGACGTGTTAAACTAACTGTCCAGGGTCATAAGGATAGTCCCTTGCAGAGCATTTCTTCTAATCAAGGATGGTCTGAATTGCATGGTCTCTCACCAAACAAAATTGAGTCCTAACAAAAATCAATTCAGTGGCATGTCAAAGAACTATTTTTAAATGTTGCAGGGGATGCCAATATTTTGATACATACCATAAAGGATACCTCAAAGTGAAATCTGAAATAAACATAAACATAAATATATTGCTTAAGATTATATTTGCATAACAGGAATAGCTCACCTTGTTGGACTGGAGCAAAATTATGGCTTTAACTCTTCTTTTTTCCAATTCATCCCTTGAAAAACCAATACCCATATTAGCAAGGAAGCCTAGCACTTACTTGAGTCTTGAGGACTCTTCCTTTTTGGCTCTCCCAAGCTATTCAAGAACATTGGGGACCAAACGGGCAACACTGACTCCAAACTCCTTGTTGATAGAATACTGGAGCTTGTCAGCAGTCTACCAAGCATGTCCATAATTCCACTGCCATGGCTTCAGTGACTATTAAATGATATCACTATTGAAAACTGATCCCAATACCCCAAGGCAGCCTTCTCACAAAGGTGCCTTGGGTACTTCAGGCTTGGACTTCCAATATTACAGATTCTCTATTCTTATTCCCTGACCAATGATTCTGAGAAGATAAAGGTCTATTGGGCTTATAGTCAGAGATGCAATCCCAGCAGGAAATTGGCCAATTATAGGGCACTGAAGCCTTTGTATTAAAGCCCAATCACCAATCCAAACATCCTCTGCTTCCACTGTGATTTCCACCTCAGGGCGCTTTTCTAATAGTAGGCCTAATTTTATATACATCTCCATTAAATAAGTTCTATAACATTGAACAGTCAAGAGAGTCTTAATTCCATCTGCTGCAGAGGTTCATAGGCCACAATGGTTATTCACTGACTTTATCCCCAGCAACAATCAGAAAACTCAATCAATGATTTTCATTATCTATTTGGCAGAAAGTTTCCAGTTTATCATCATCCTCAATAATTATGTTATCATATGATCAAGAAAATTATGTAAGAACAATCATAGTTGTTGAGGTTGTGGATATAGTGTATAATTTTTCACTTCTATTTCTCATATTCCTGCAATTTTATGATGCCTTTATTATATAAAAGTACTAATAAATATTTCTGTAAAGATATGCATTTTCTTTTTGGATTCAGAGAGCTGGTAGACTCCTTTCTATCTATACATATGTGTTTACCTTCTTGGAGTTGATGGTGGCAAGTATAGTGACCCACTGGGTATACCAAGCAAAACGTAACAGATAATATACAGTGAGTATCTCATTTATCCCTATTGGCTTCTGATAAAACCCAATTTGCCAATCTAAGGTGTTGAAACAATTTAAGCATAAATAGTGTCAAATCTAACCTGTGATTTTGGATAGCTGAAAACATTCTGCACTAATTATTGTGCACTATAAATTGAAGATAAATACTTTTCCCAAGACAAAAGTAATTTGTATTACAGGATATTATAGCACATTTTATGTCCACACACTCATGAAAGAATAAGATAAAAAATATATATCGTGTTCTGGGTCAGATTCATTTAATTGAACAGATACTTTCCTGGAAACAAAATACTTTGTAGAGGTTGTTTACTATGCACAGATCAATGAGGATGCTGAGGTCTCAGACCATGCTTTCACTGGGAAAATAAGATGAATATTGAAGCTCAGGAACTTTAATGTCCACAGAAACCAAAGTTTTAGAATAAGTGACCGAGGTATTGGAAAAGATTATAAAACCCTTTTTTCAGGAAACTATCTTCCTACTTCCTCCATACTTACTATTCATATCTGAAGACATACTTTGTCTCCAATTAACTTCAACATCATGAGGTTAATTACATTTCACTTTGGTGAAAGGTAAATCTACTGTTTACTCCCAAGTGCCCACTCCACAGGCCCAGACTTAATAAACAAGGTGATCATGAAAACACAGTAGAAGCCCATGGTTACATGAAGGAGAGAGTGTTTATTTTCCCATATAGTCCAGAAAAGACTCACAGCAGGACTTAGGAAATAACAGGACAGAATAGAATGCCTAGTACTGGGCATCTTAGAGCCAAAGAAGATAAAGGAGAATTGAGAGAAAGGAGAGCAGCAGATAGTGACAGATCATGTTCTCACATATTGCCAAGTCTAGGATTTCATGTAAATGAAGTCACTGATACTCAAATATTTTCCTCCACTTAAAGCACCAATTAAGTACATACTTACAGCATTCTGAGCATGCTCAAGTACAAATCACTGAGATCAGGTCAACCATTGCTCTAATAAGAGAATGGGAATGAGAACAAAATGCCCAAATATGTGGAGATTGAGGAAATCCAAGGGAATCTTGGTTCTGAGCTGAAAAGCCAGGGTAAGAATGTTAATGGGTAAACCTGAGCATTAAAACTACATCCAACACAACTGGGTTTTATTCCTAGCAAAAGTATCACTGTGGAATATGAATCACAGAAATTATAGTACAATAGAATAAGAGAAAAGTTCCTCAAATGACATTTTTCTAAGGATCTGAAAAAATAGCAATAAGGAGAAAGACTTATAGAACATTTATCAAAAGCAATCAGAGATTCAAGTATCAGGTCTTCAATGCCCCAATTACCCTGGAGTGATATATAACATATATATGCTTTTAAAAAGAAATGCTCTTAGCAATGTAAATGAAAAGGCAGCCTGTGAGTATCAAGAGAAAGTGGGAGAGCCACAGAATTATTAGATGTAACCATTTCTTCTTTCTAATTAATTTTATCAGATTATTTCAAAATAGAGTTCATTTAAACAAAAATATCTGCATATTTATTGAGTGGTAAGTAAATTGATATAGCTAGAGCACATTGTTTGATGGATTAAGTCAAGAGAAATGGGGCCAGGAAAGTGATGGGGACTGAATTATGACAGAGCTGAATACTGTGCTAAGTGTTGCCTGTCTAAACTATAATTGTGGGAGATAGAGAAAGGGAAAACAGAATTCCGATATCTTTAGGAGATCATATCAAAAATTCTCAGATTGTTTCCATTTGGGATTGTTTCTTAACATCCAGGTCAGGGCACTTGGGTAGATGGTGGCAGTTTTAATTGGAAAAGAGAAGGAATGATGTTGTTGGTAAGGGAATAAGTTTAGTTTGAGATATATATTTATTTCAGATGCTTTAGGATCATCTGGGATAAAACATGTTGTGAGAGGATGGAAAAATGAGTCCACAGCTCAGTAGAGAAGAGCTGTTGAAATTAATAGGTAATTGACCAAGCTGTAGGAATAAACTGTGTTGTCCATGGAGCAACTACAGAGCTACAGTTGGAAAAGTCAAGGAACAGAACAGCAACCTAAGGAGATTAAGGCCCAGATAAGGGCCAGGTTAAGGGCCAAGTTTGTGAGAATAGGAAGTAGTGGCCAAGTAGTAAATCAGGAAGCCAAAGTCTTATCTAAGACATTAAAATTCAGAGATTAAAAAAATGTTTATAGTCAAAAGCAAAACAAAACACACCAAACACAAACAAAACACACTAGTATGCACACAAGCCTAATTCTTAATTCATCTCTGAATAAAGTGGAAAGAGAAAAAACATGGCTTGGACATATAACAATGCATAGTATTCTATCCAAACTAGATAGAATTTAAACTGTTAGGTATTCAACACTATACTTAAGCATAATGCAATTTAGTTTGCTTAGAAAATTATGTGTTCTTACATAATTAGTCCATATTTTGAGGATTTCCTATTCATATAACATTGACTTTGGCTTTCAACTTAAAGAAACACAAAAGAAGGAAGGAAAGGAAGGAAAGGAGAAAGGAAACTATTAAAGAAGCATCAAAAGCACATGGTTTGATTTTAAAATCTCAATAATGAGAATATCCTTATTAGCATTCCTTCTAAAATGCAATACCAAATTCTGTAGTTTTTTATTTTAGAGTGTATTAATGATGAATTTACTGACACCCAGTTTACTTCAGGTTCATGACAGTGGGGATCCTTTTCCTACATATTAAAGAACTATCATGGCCTCAATCAAGGAAGAAAGTTTAATGGCGAATGAAGAACTTCATTTTGTTCAAGAGGCTTCTGGGAAAATAATCCATCTGATTCTTTCCTTTCTCCCATTCCATTAATAAAAAGTAAAAATGATGAAAATGGCTATTTTTTCTGTTTGTTAAGCATAAATTTATCTCAGGTTCAATCTGTTCAGCCTGAGTAAGAGATTCTTCTGTACAAAAGAAATTCCAAGAAAGGGTAAACATTTCTGAAGTCGAATCTAGACCAAATATTGATAGGGTATTGTACTGAATGCTGACTCAACGGTATCATTTCGTTGTGAAAAGAGAAATTAGTATAGATTACAAACAGCTCCATTGACTGTGACAGCGTCTCAACAGAATAGCTCTAAATACTATAACTAATGTTTCTTTCTTTCTGGACACTTAAAATTTGCATAGATTACCTTTCCATAGTGCAAAAGGCATGTTACAATTAGCTATATCATTATAATACTGAGACTTCATGAGAGAATGTCTACAGTAGTTTAGTTTTCTAGAAAGTGCAGGTCACAAAAGGTTAATGACATCTTTTTTGCCCCAATTTCACTCTGTAGTTTATCACACTTTGAATTTTGTAGGCATTTTAGGTACAGTATCTTATTGTGTTTTTGTTTTGTCTGTAAAGGCACTTACCTGTTTATTAATTTCCTTCTATATCTGTATCTTACTTGCACTTCCTTCCTTCCACAAGCAACAGTCCCATTGTGTATAAAGTACATAGTTTTATTTTTAAAAGTCTCCAGGAGACACACGGTGTTGTATTGTAGGCATGTATTTGTAATTAATATATATCATAGACACACACACACAACTTTATCATCCCAGCAATATGTTTTAAAATCCATCCATCTTGTTATCAGTACTCCTATCAGTTGATTCTAAATGATGGCTAATGCTCTGTGGTGTGTACCCAGCACATTTTACACATTCACTCTCTCAAAGATGGACATCTAGGATGCCTACAATTCCCTACCCCCTTGAATAACTATGCAGTAAATATCATCGTCCCTGGCTCCTTGTGGAACAGGAGAGCTTACTTGGTATATATACTCAGGTGCAAAATGAAAAGTTTATACGGTGTATTTTTTATTTTCCTATATACTGTCAAATTAGTCTATAGATTCATGAAAGATCTGTCAATATTGACTTTATCCAGCTTTATCATTTTGGCCAGTCTTAGAAATGGAAAGTGATAACCGATTTTTTCCATTTGCACGTTCTCTGATTACCTATTATTTTGAACACCTCTACATAGGGTTTTGAGTTTTCCCTTCTGTAAATTCCCCATCCATATCTATTGCTCGTTTTTCTATTCGGCATTGCTGTTTTTCTTCTTGGTTTGCAGGAGGCCATTACATAGGCTCTAACTCTAGATTTCAAGTCACTGTCAGTTTTAAACATTGCAAACCACTATTCTTATCATATATAGTTGACCATGTTTTTGTTGCACAAAAATTCTCTATTTTGATGTACTAAAATACATCAAGTTTTGTGCCTTATGATTTGTTTAAGTTTTGTTTAAAAAATGATTTCCCACTCAAAATCCCAAAAGTATTCTCCTACATTTCCTTTTATTAACGTTAGTGTTTTACCTTTCATGTTTGGATCTCTAATATATCTGGAATCTTCCTTTGTTTTTCTGTTAGGTAGGGATCTGGTTTTATTTTTCTCCATATAAAAAACCTATTTTCTAAAAAACCTATTTTCTAAACTCAATCACTAAACAATCCATCCTTTTTCCATTCATTTTTAGTACTACCTTATTTATAGTACATTTTTGTGTGTACGTATGTGGGTCTGTCTGTCTGTCTGAGTTTTCTATCATATTCTTTTGTTGCTGCTCTTGTGCCAATTCCACAATTTTTATTAGTGCATAATTTTAATATGTCTTAACATCTCCTAGAGAAAGCCCCACCATGTTTTCTTCCTTTTATGCTTGATTTAGCATTAGTGGACTTCTATATCTTTAAAATAAATGTTAGAGTTAATTTAACAAGTCTCAAGAAATTTAACTGAAATTTGATTTGCATTCCATTGAATTTATAGATTAATTCGGGCTATGGAAGTTTGACATATTTAGAATATTAACTTATGCAACCTAAGAATATGGAATGGCTCTCCATTTATTCAGATATTTCTATGTCCTGTAATAGATTATTAATGTTTTCTTTATATAGAACGCTGAGTAATGTTGACTTATTTACCCTTATTTTGTAATTGTTGCTATTCTCAGTGGTATCTTTTTTATTCTATTTTGTAGATGATTATTGCTGATTTAGAGAAAATCTAATAATTTTTGTAAGTTGATCTTATATCACACAACTTTGCTAGACTCTCTCTCTCAATTCAAATAATTGGCTTTTTCCGTTGTATGGTCTTATCATCTGCAAATAATTTTCCCCTCTTCATTTCAATATTTATTGTGTTCTTTCCAGGATCACGTGAAAAGACAAAGTTTTCTGTTCTTCTTAGTTGCTAAGAATTTTGTTTATATTTTTATCATAAATGAGTATTTGGACTTATATTTTTTTCTGCATTGACTGAAATTTTCATATGATTTCCTCTTTAATGAAAATAATATATTATCTTTATTGGTCTGTGTTAAACCCCTCCTTTAGTTTGTTTCTTTTTGCCCCTTTATCCTTTACTTGCTCTCATTGCCCTCCATCCTCATGAGCAACAATTCTATTATTTTTTAATCTATATCAATTTTGTTTGTATGTGTTCTTAGAAATTTGGTATTGTTGTTTTTATACATGTACTTTTAAGTTTTATAAATGGTACCTCATTCTTTATCTTACTCTTGTTCACTCAACATTGTTTTTTATGATTCTTCCATATTGATATGTGATTATCTAATATGTTGCTCTCAAGTACTACACAATCTACTCGGTTTCACACATCCAGTTTCCAAGAGGCAAAAAACATTGTTACTTAAAATTTCCACCAATACAAATAAAACTGAAAAGAATATCCACATACTTGTCTCCACTGGACATGTAGGATAAGTTATTTGGGATATTCGCCATTTAGAACAGTTCTCCACGGAAAGTGCTGTAGGTTTTACACTATTTCATTGATGTAGTTTGTATACATTTTGTCTGTTGGGTATTATTAATAGATTCTGATTATCAACAGGGTCCTTTCTTATTTTACAATGTTGTGAGGGATATTTTTTACTTTTCTTGTAATTGAGCGTTATAAGGGAAAGAAGTAACATCCTGTGGTAGTTTGAGGTTTTTGTTGATCCTAGAATATTATATTATTATTATATTATTAAATTAATTAAATTAAATTGTAGATGGGAACTTTTGATTAGATCACTTCAGATAAGGAGCTTTCATTAAATTATTTCAACAGGGCATAACCAAGGGTGGGTCTTAATCCTCTTAATGTAGTCCTTTATAAAACACATGAATAGAGAGAGAGCAGGGGCCGGCTGGATAGTCCAGTGGATAGGGCGCCGGCATACCACATGGGAGGCCCCGGGTTCGGTTCCTGGGGACCTCTCCTAGCGGGCAGACCGCCTTGAGAATGGCAAGCCGCCATGGGCAGGCCAGAGCCGCCGTGGGCAGGGCAAAAAGCTGCCACGGACAGGGCAAAAGCTGCCACAGGCAGGGCAGGTTGCCCGCGAATGGAGCGCAGCCAGCCACCCGCGAACTGAGAGCCGGCCGTGAATGGAAGCAGAAGCTGCCCACAAGCAGGGAAAGCCGCACCTGCGCAGTGACCAGTCTCAGCACGTTGCCGCAGCGTGGGGGAGGGGAGATATGTAATAAATTAAATAAATCTTTAAAAAAAAAAATAGAGAGCAAAGACCCAGGAGCTCAGAGAGGAAACCATAGAATCTGAGACAGAAAGCCATAAAAGCAAGATGCTGAAATCAATAGAATCTGGGAGAGGGAAGCTAAAGAGGAAATTCCACACAAAACAAACAAAACAGATCAAGGGGCCGGCTGTATAGCCCAGTGGATAGGGGACCAGTATACCACATGAGAGGCCCCGGGTTCGGTTCCTGGGGACCTCTCCGAGCGGGCAGACCACCTGAGAAGGCAAAGCCGCCGTGGGCGGGGCAGAGCTGCCATGGGCAGGGCAAAAAGCAACCAAAAAAAAAAAAAGGCAGTTATTTAAAAAAAAAAAAAAAAAACAGATCAAGACTCCCAGAAGAAGAACAGAGGAAGAAAACTTTCTCTTGCAGGTGAAATAATTGCATGGAAAAGGGAAATTGTAAAAATTATATTGCATATCCAAGGCAAGAATCATGTGCAGGAGTGCTGAGAAAATCAGATCAGTTAAACATGGGCTATTCTAAAAGTCTAGAATAAATTGGTCCAAGCATCAAAGAAGAGTCATAATACAAAGACAATCAACAATAAAACCCTAGATAAGAGGGAGAATCCAGCCTTCAGAGTTAACTCATGAGGAATATCAAATACTAGACATCAGAAAAAAATTAAAAGCCATACTGAAAAACAGGAAGATATGGTACAACTAATCAAAGAAGTTCAAACAAAGCTCCTAAGTCAATTCAAGAAGATGAAAGAAAATATGGAGATCAAGGTAAAGGATATTAAGAAGACAATATGTAAGCGTAAAAAAAGAATTTTAAAGTTTAAACAGAACCATAACAGAAATAATGGGGATGAAAGGCACAATAATGGAGATCAAAAATACACTAGAGGGACAACCAGCAAGACAGCAGCAGAGTAAGGAGCTTCTAGAGTCAGCTCATGCTACAGGGCAGTTAATAATCACCCAGAGCTATCTAAGGCACCTGTTTGAGGGTTCCAAGAGACCAGAAGGGCATCCTGCAACATCCTTGAAAGACTGGAAGAAGGAGACTGCCCACCTGTAGAAAAAATTCTTCAGTAGAGCACTCCACGCCGCAGAGACCAGTGCCCATCTCCCAGTGGTGGGATAGGCTGCCTCAGGAGCTGTTCCACAGCTGGAATTGGAAGCTCCACTTCCCAAAAACAGCAGAGGAAGAGATGATTGGGCATCAACTTCAGCTACTGATTAGTAAATTCGGTGAGCTAAAGTATAATCCTAAGAACAGCTAAAGTTTGAACCTGTCCAAGTCAGAAAAAGGCCAGTAGCTGCCATTTTAACTCCACCCTGACACAAGGAGAAGCAGGACAGACTGAAAATCATAGTGCAGGTAGGGACAAGCTTCTTTCCATCCAGATCAGATTGCAGCTCTTGCCTAAACCCCAGCCCCATCTCTGGCAGGAAGAAAGCTGGGGGGACCTGCACTAGCCTCTCTGGGAAAATACAGGCCATGCCGCAGAGGCCAGTGATCATCCAACTCTGGCAGCACAAGTTGCCTCAGGAAATGTTCTGTGGCTTGAATTGGAAGCTCCGTTTTCCAAAAACAGGGAAGGAAGAGACGGTTGGTCACTGATTTCACCTACTGATTAGTAAATTCGGCTGGCTAAAGTATAATCCTAAGAACAGCTAAAGTTTGAACCTGTTCAAGTCAGAAAAAGGCTGATAGCCACCATTTCTACTCTGCCCCCAGGATGAGAGGAAGCCAGGCTGACTGAAAATCACAGTGATGGTAGGGACTGGCTTGTTTCACCCAGATCAGTCTGCAGCCATAGCCTAGGCTTCAGCCCCTCCTCTAGCAGGGATGAAGCTGGCAGGCCCTGCACTACCCTCTCGAGGTAACTGCAAGTACATTCAGCAAGCACATACTGAGTAGTCGGAAGCCTACCAGGATAACTGCAGTCATTTTGGACCTGCA
>PVKH010001551.1:0-30099 GCA_004027955.1 Chaetophractus vellerosus
AATGTTTTGTTTTGCAGATACAATTCTGAAATACATATGGATGAATTTATATGATATCTGGGATTTGCCTTAATTCAAGAAGGGGAAGGCATGGTATATTAAACATTATCTTGTTTCATGATTAGCTGATAAGTTTTGAAGCTGAGTAATGGGTGCATATAAGTTTATTTTACTAACTTTTTATTTTTTATATGTTAAAATGTCCATCATCTGCTGCAGTAAACAGTGCCTCAAGCACAGGGGCTCCTAAGGGCACTAGATACATCTGGACACTATAGGCAGGGCAGACAAGCCCGGGAATATGGCACCATGTCAGTGGGTCTTACCTTGGAATATATGATTACCTATCCTTCCAGTGTATTGAAATTGGAGTCATTTATAATTTTCCTATAATTTTCCCACTTTATATGAACCTATAATTAACACTATACCCATTAAATATGAGAATTAAATTTTCTGGCTATTCATATGCCGGTTGAGCCCTGAATCTCAGCAGAGCTGCAGCCAACACCTACCCTCCAATTCATTGGACTCGCTCAGGACAACTAACAAAAGGATAATGTTGGACAATACCTATTCCAAAAAACAGACTATCTACAACTGCAAGCAAGACAGTTCCATCCATCTGCCCCTCTTAATTGGAAGAAAGTGGGCATTACCATCCCCAAATCCTCAAGATTGAGGAAAGAACAAACGTAAGGGGGGAATGCAACTATGGACTAAAGTAGACTTATTCTAGTAATGGAAGAACTTGCAGCATTGATATACAGTGGTCACCAGAGGCTCTGAAAGGAGGAAGAGGGAAAAATAGGTGTAACATGGGGCATTTTGGAGACATTAGATTTGTTCTGCATGACACTGCAATGACAGATACTGGCCATTAAACATGTTGTCCAAACCTATGAAATTTTGCTGGGCAAAGTGTAAACCATAATATAAACCATAGGCCATGGTTAGTAGCAATGCTTCATGTGTTCATCAAATGTAACAAAAGTACCATACTAGTGAAAGATGTTAATGGGGAAAAATGTGGGAGTGGGGGTGAGCTATATGGGAATCCTATTTTTGCTGTAACATTTATGTAATCTAAAACTTCTTTAAAAATAATAATAAAAGAAAAAAAAGTCCATTATAAAAATATTTTTTAAAAGGAGAAATCTTCTTTCCCTGATGAGATTTTAATTTAGTAGGTTTACTGTGGGCCCCAAGAGTCTTCAGTTATAACATGCCCCCAATTGATTCTCTGATGAGAAAATTCTTAGAAACACTACCCCTGGAAACCCATTATTGAACTCAGAAGACAATGATATAAAAAAGCCAAATTCATTAACTTCAATAATTTAATTACATGCATTTTTATATACAGGATTTAGTGTAATATTTGATTATTGGTACAAAATAACTTTGTTTTTAGTTCCCTTTCAAAAGCTAGAAACCTTGATTCATTATAAAAGTAAAATAATAAAATCATATTATTTTAGTAAAAACCTACTCAAGTTGAGTGGGCTGTGCAGATCAATTAGTAGATTTTACTAAAAATTGAAGGAGCAAAGATCATTTTTCATTGAAAAAATTTTCTACATCAGTGTAAGATAATGCTCCTTAGACAGAGGATGGTGTCAAAGTATTTCCTATTAGGCAAGAAAATAGGCTGTTAAAGGGTCTTGAATAAAGTTTTAGTAATTATTTAAGGAATAGAAAAATGACTTAAAGGTAGAGGTCTGTCTTCGCCTTTTCAAAGAATCACATAACTACTTATGAAAATCTTCCACCAGTAATGAGAAAGAAAATGTGTCTTTGGAAATGAACCAGTCACTCATGTTTGTAAAATAGCAACACTATCATATTGTTGATTGAATGCAATTTAACATAGCTTTTCATGAACTTCTAGGCATTAAGCTGACATTAGCAGATTGAATTATCATTTAATTGATGCTCATTCAGTGGCAAAATTGGGCTATTGGAGGAACAATTTGAGGCAGATTTTCCAGAGATGAAATAGCCTTAGTTTTCTTTCAAGTCTAGGAGTGTTGGAGAAACCTTTCAAACAAAGAAACCTTATTGCTATCAAATTTCCTCTGTAAATTTTATGACAGAACATTTTTATTTTAACTTTTTACTTTATGTTTGTTGTTTTAGTTTTTTTTAACTTGGGTACAAGTTAAAAATCTATAGAAATACCACATTTGATTAACAAAATTGATTATTAACATTCATTAAAATTCTTTTATTAATGAGAGTCTATTATCGGCCCAGCAATAAATACCTACTTTTACTTGGCAGTGCAATTTAACTAGGAGCAATTATATTATTTAAGCTTATAAAATATTGTACATAGGCTTTCTGGTCACTTAGAGATACTATAATATCGGTATATGTTTAAATGATATCTTATTTCCTTATATCAATGCAGTCAGAAACCTTTATACATAAATTTGCATAAAATGTATTTCTCTTTGCTAATGAAGAGTAATCACTATTCAAATAAATTAATTTTGTATATACAGAACAGCATATTTCTAATCAGATGCAGGGATGTTCACTTCCAAGATTTCCTACTTATTGGCCTAATTCTTGCTCCCCACTTTACAATTCTGAATCAATGGTAGCACTGCATAGTGGACAATATAGGTGGTGAGTGGGGGAGTTGGGGAGCTGAGAAATTGCCTTTTACATTTCTGAAGGTCTCAAGATGGAAAACTGTTATAGTGTAACACAAGTGTGCTTTCATAAAGTGAATTTGCCCTATTAAAAGAACCTTTTAAAAGATTTCTTTTTACCTACTGATTATTGATGAAATGTCTGCATTCTCTATTATTTACATCCTTTGGCAGGAAAAGTTTCTGAACTTATAAGAATTCTGTTGCTTAAATATAACAAACTATGTTTTTCACAAGGGAGCTAAGGTGACTCAGAAGTGAGTAAATGAGGGGATATCTATAAATCTGATGTGGGAATAATATCTACAGGAAAAAATTGGCCAGTTAGAGTGACATTACCAATTTTTTTCTATTTCTTCAGAGATAGTAAGACAATTATCGTATTTGTTTTCCGCCATTTATCTTAGCATTAATTTTCAACCAAATATCAATCTTCCTCTGCAGTACAATGTAATGTAGTGTAATTAGTGGTATAAAATCTAGAAATTTGAGATCAGAAAGACTTGATTGTGAATTCCAGAACCACAGTGTAATAGCTGTGGAACTTTAAGCATGTTAATTTTCCTAAGACTCAGTTTATTTTTCTCTAAATTGGGGAAAATAATGTGTAGGTGTAGACTTAATCGGTTGTTGCTGGTAATGCATTTAGGACACTGCCTGGTGCTTACTAAGCACTTGAATGCTTGTATTATTTTTCTACTCTAACTCTCCTCCCCATCATCTTAGTCCAAGTGGATTATAAGGGGCATTCATTCACTCTATGTCATTCATTGTTCTCACTGAGAATGGAGCGGTGAACAAAAAAACAAGCTTCCTATTGTCATGGAGCTTTCTGCGTAGAAGGTGGCACGCAGTAAACTAAAGGAAGGGCATCATCCCACAAAAATAGCTTGGCAGAAAATTGTATGAAATGATGAAACAGTGTGACTACTTTAGATTGGTTGGTCAAAGAATTTCTGCCTAAAATGTAAGTATTAAGAATGAACCAATTCTGCAAATATTAGGCTACAACATTCAAAGGAGAGGGAGAATAAACTTGGTGAATTCAAAGAACAAAGGGAAAAAAATCAGTGTGGCTGGAACAAGTTGGGGAGGAGAGGAGTGGATGAGGTAGGAGAGGAAGTCATGGCCTGTGCAAGTAGGGTTTCATGAGATAAGTGAAGAAAGGGTTTCATAGTAAGGGGATTTTTTTTTCTACGTGGAATACTAAGGACTTTACATGTTTTATGCAAGGGAGCAATTTCACAGGATGTACCTTTTAAAACAATTGCTCTGACTTCTGTGTGAAGAGTGGATTAAAGGGGAAGAATGGAAACAGAAAAAAACAGCTGAGGTCTACTGCAATATCCAAAAACATTGTTGCATATTCAAGGTAGGTTTCTGCCTATCTGTACCAGCCTGGTCTCATCACAGCTGTAAAACCTAGAGGACAATGAATATGCCTTTTGGATATTATTGTGTGTTATACTTTGCACCAAACAGATGATGGAAAATACTTTCTGCTCTTCTGGTGACCAATAGCTTTGGGTGGTCGAACAGAATTAATAGTTGGTGTTTGTGCTTATTTCTGGACTACATGACAAATCATCTATTTTTCTGTTGACAGAAACACTGTCCTTTCTTTTTCTTCCTCCCATCCCTCCCTTTCCTCCTCTTTCTTCTTGCTATGATCATGGAAGGAAAAAAATATAAAATCACTAAAATAGTTAGACCTCAAAATAAGGACTTCCAAGTTTCAGTTTCAGTCCAGTTGCAAAACTATGTGGATTGATGCAATAAGAAACTATGATTGAGCAAAATGGTCAGATGAGGTCATGTATCCAAATAATTTAAAACTTTGAACACAGGAATGGTGGCAGGAATCTAGTATAATGTGGAAATGGTAATGATGCAAAACTTTTAAAACTTTTACTTAGGTATTTTTGGTAAACAAACATTTACTTCATATCTAATGGTGCTAAGACTGGGGAAAATTGCAGGTGGAAGCATTTTAATGATCTTTATGTATATTTTTTTAATTAAGGTAAAAAAAAGAAGGAGCAAAGATATTCCTAAGAGACATTAGTGACATAAACATGATTACAAATGTTAATAACAGTTGATCCTCTCTTGTATTAAAGATAAAATAAAAGCAAAGCCCATCACAAACTGAAAGGTAATGAGAGCCATTTATTCCTTCCCCCTGATGTCAAGCAAATCTTTTAGACAAATAGGTCTTTCTTTTCATCTTAATATGCATAAAAAATTTCAATAAAGAATGGCTGCATACCTACTCTAAATCAGTAACAAAAAAATTAAAGTCTCACTTCCTGTCTTTGAAAAGCTGACAATGAAAGAGTTAGAAAATTCAACAAATTATTTTATTATCATGTGTTTGGAAACCTATCTCAACATTTTTAAAAATTTTCTTTGTCTACCATCTTTTCTATAACCCAGAGCAAACAGGCTTCCAACCCCCCTCTAATAAATTTACTTTTCTAAGGTCTCTAATACATTTGTTTTTCCAAAGTTCAACAATGGCCTTCAACATGTTGGAAAAAAGTGGACAATTTTCAGACCTTGTTATATGGGATCTCTCTTCTGTACTTTGGCCCATTGTTACATCTTCATTCTTAAACTTTCCATTTCCTTGGAATCTTCTTTGTCAAATAAAGACAAATTTTAAGAACTTAGAAAAAAGATGCAGTATATTTATCTAAAGGAGAAAACTTGTAAATTGGGGAATGCTCTATGCCCAGAAAAAAGGCATTCCACTTTCTCCCAAGAGAAATACAAGGCTACCCAATGAAAAAAAAACATGATTTTTTTAACAATAAATAAGAAAAGCAAGCCGTGTAAGGGAATGGAATACTAACAAAACTTATTTAGTCCTGACAAAAGTCCTAGTTTGGGAGAAATCAAGATCCAGTTTCAAAGATTATTAGAACATCATAGCAATTGTGCAAGATTGGAGAGTCTCAGACAACTTGTCTCACAGGTAACTTGTCTTGGGTATGTGTGGGCTATTTCAACATGCAGAGATAAGCTGACTTTTGCAGTTGATATAATTGGACAAGTGGCCTCCAGGTCTTTGCCAAATCATTTAACAGTTTGTACTCACTAAATATTTGTCTGTTAATTTTCAGTGTCCTTTCCCTTCTCCCACCTTTCCTCTGCCCCTCCAGGACTCTGGAATTGATCCTCTGCCTGAATAACCTCATCATGAAAACTTTCATGTTTCTCTAACATCTTTACAAATAAAAGAGCCAAAATATTAGTAGTGAGTAAAATAAGGACTTGTTTTAAAGTTGGCAAAGTAGTTATTCTTAACTCTTTACTTAATAGCCTAATACTTAATATAAAATATGAAAATTACTAGCATCAAGTGTAACATTTAAATTTTCACTTTACTTTTCCAATAGGCAAGTCTATCATATACCTCACTTAGTAGACTTCTCACAAAATGATAAAGAATAATATTATTTAGTCTAACCCTATGATCGGAGAATGTTAGGAACATATGCCCTCTTAGAAGTCAGTCTCTCATCTTAATAAATAACCTCCGCCTAGGACCTTAATAGTGTTAAGCCTTCTCGTGTCCTAGAAGAAATAATTTACTTTGAAAATTATTATGACTATAACTGAGCTTGATATCAGCTAGTAAAAAATAAATAGTAATGGCTTTCACTTTGGAAGAATCTTGGTATTTCCTTAAAAGATAATGATATAGATAGATACAGATATAGAGACAGAGATAGAGATAGGGATAGAGAGATATAGAGATAGATATAGCAATAGATATAGAGATGGAGTACTAGATCGAGATCAAGATAGAGATATGTATGGCAATATAAGAAACAGCCCTTCAAGGGAATGTGAAGAAACACAAAATCTGATGATTATCTTGTTTGGCTGTGTCTTTATGTGCACATCAATCCATATTCAGAATTGTGATGAACCACTGGAAAAGTTAAAGTGGATTTCATATCAATTACTAGTTCTTAGGAAATTATTATTGCTCATTCATTTATTCATTATTTTTTCAAACAGTATTGAATACCAGTTATTTGCCTTACTCAGAGTTCAACAACAAGGACTGTGACAAAACGATGTGGCCCAGCACTGGAAAAGCTGGCTTTTAGCAAAGAGCTGCACACTGGCAACCAGTGAGCAAGATCTCACTTGCATGTGTGTTTGCTTACTCTTCAAAGGTCACCACAATGCCCACCACTCATGGTTTCTTGCCCGTCTGAATCATATATCATTTGTGTTTATGATCTTTGGTCATGTTTGTTCAGCTTTGGGCCTGGGCTGAAACATTGCTTGTAGGACAAATAGAGACAGAGAAGTAAATTGTCATGGGATATTTATCAGTCCAATCACTAATATGAAACCATGAATTTAGATTTAATTTAAGCTGCATTCTTCATTCAATGACTTATCTAGTATGTAATTCAAGGCAGAAAGTATGGATTTTTCATTTGGAATATTTGAAGCCATGAAAATACTAGGTGGTAGTATTTTTGTTGTGTTTTCTTTGTTTTCTTAACCAACAAAAGCCTTTGTTTTAAATATTTAGAAATAGAATCTGTACTGCCAATGAAGTTGGGGTCACTATGATTGAGGTGTATAGAGGGACAAGTAGTAATTCATATTCCATAGTGTAGAGTGTGGAAACCACAGGAAAAGAAAATGGTCAAGATTGGAGCCCTGAGGGATATATACACTTGTGTGTCAAGAAAATAAACAGTAAACACAAGGGAAAGAAAGCGTAAAAATGAGTGGTCAATGTAATAGAAGGATAATCAGAAGTCATCATTGAGGAGAGTTTCAAAAGAAAGCTTTGATCTGGCAATAACATTTACACTGAAATTTTTTTTAAATCTTTAGATTTAGCTATTAAGGGAAAATTATGTGAGATGGGGAAGTCAGATAGCAATATTTCTAGGAATAAAGAGTATTGAGAAAATAGAATATTGTTAGAATATGGAAGAATGTCATGGTGCAGTAGCTTGAAGGAAAGGTGGAGTTAAAGGAAGGCATTTTTTTTTCATTGATTTTGGAATATTTACAGTCTTAGGGAAAGGGAAAAATATCAGAACAATGAACTATACCAGAAAGTGGTGACAATGGGCATAACAAGTTGAGGTGAGAGGTTACAGAATAAAGAAAGCAAAAGTAGAGGATTGTACTTGGAATGGCCAGACATCTATGTATCTATATATTAAAAAAGGGAAGGATGGATGATTTGGGGATTGGAGGGAGTTCACAGTCATTATTTTCTCTGAGATGTAGAAAGCAAGTTATTAATGAGAATGAAGTAGTAGGTATAGATGGATTAGAAAAACTGAAATGATAGTCTATATTGAAATGTTTCAAAATCAATTTTGGATCATTTTAGTCAGCTGTCCACATTTGGAATTCACAATTAAAACAGGATGAATACAAAATGTAGACATATACTGCCTCAGCTTGGTGGTGACTCTGGATCAATTTCACTTAACACTTGAGAGAGATCCACCCTGAAAACCTTGTTGTATAAAGATTTGGATTTATATGTAAATAAATCACTTTATCTGGTGTGAGTTTTATGATCACTAGCTTCTGAATCTCTAGCTGATACATATGCAAGAATAACAATTTTTAGATACTGAGTTTCCAAAAAAAATGTAATTTATCTTTCTATTCATGATGCTGAGCATTCTGGGATTTTTATTTAAAATCTCATAGACATCTATTATGTCTTTTAGCAAATTATAATTACATACTGCAAAATTTAAAAAAACCATTAAACATCTTTTCCTCATAGTTATAAAAACAAAAGCTAACCTTCATATACAATTATGTTACTGCAGATCTACTATTGGTTAGCATGATGTATTATTTGCTATTTGAATTATTTTTTCAGATATATGTATGGATGCCCTGAGCTGCTTCAGTCTCTTGCTTTCTTCTAATAAGAGCCTATAATGCACATTTGCAAAAGACCTGGATTATGGGTAGCATCCATCATCACCAGGAGGAATTTTTGTTTAATTCAAAGCTAACTGGCCCTTATATGGATCTATGACCTTATCCTCATTAGAATGGTCTTTAACCAGCTGGGCATACTGCTTCCCGTTACAATTATTAATGTCTTTCTTGTAGAGAATACTTCAACTCCATTTTTAAATGTTCTAAATTTCACAAGGTTATTTAATGGCTCTTCTGACTTATCCTTTTACAGTCTTCCAACCAGGACAGTGGGGATTATTTAACCTCCACCTTTAAAATAATCTACACTGAAGTTAGATTCTGGGGCAAATCAAGGGAGCAATTAGAGCATATCCAAGCAATTATTCACTTTATCAGCATTGTCCCCAATTCAGGCTTTAATTCTTTGCTGTGCACCAGTCTCATGGACATAACTAGTCACTCTGAAATCCTCTGAGAGGCTGAGTTACTGTTCTGCCATATTCCCAATCCCATCATTACAAATGTAACAAAAGGAAATAAAATGAGGCATTAATTAACCAAAAGTGTGAGGTTTTGTCAAGGATTAAAGTCAGAATTCTGAAGCTATGGGCTGGTATATTCTAGACAGAAATGGATAAATGAAGTAGGAATGATGAAAGGAATAGATTGTATAAATCCAAATCTTTGTACTACAGAGTTTTCAAGGTGGAGCTCTCCCAAGAGTGTGGAAGAGAGTAGCAGTTCAGAAAAAAAGCTTTATCCACTATAATAATGGAGTAAATCAAGAAATTAATAAAGAGGGTGCCCCCCCCCCCAAGGAATGAACACTGGTCCAGAAGCTGGAATTACCACAGTATTCTGATTTACTCAAGATTGACCTTACATTGTCTAAAGATGCACATACACACATTTAGAATGAAGATATTTTTGGCAAAAATTTAGCCTTGATACATAACCCACAAATATATTAAGTATTGCATCTTCCCCTTTAAATTAAGTCTCTTCCTCTAAGTATACACTAAGAATTTGTAAATCATTGATTGAGATCATGCCTGTTCTCCTCAGCAAAGTGTCCTATGGGTTATGGGAAAATATTTTTCACTGATCCTTCCACAACTTTTATTTAGTGCCTATAATGAGGAATAGTGCTAGGTATAGGTGTTTAGCATTAAGTAACACCCAGTAACTACTCTCATGGAAACTAGTCTGGACCTTTACTAAGCTTTACCAGTGTATTAAAAATTAAAAAGCAAACAAAACATAAGAAACGGCTCATGTTTATACATTGTAATGAGAGCCATGAAGGCAGTAAAAATTCCTAGGAGAGAGACTAGATTAAGTGACAGGAACCAGAAAGCCTCTGAAGAAAGGCTGTATGAATCTCTTACATGAGGACTTGAAGACTTGGAATGGGATGGGCTACATTTTTCCTGGTAAAAGAAAACAAACCATTTATGCAAATAACTCAAATAACTGTGGTAGGAAGATCTTGGTACATTAAAGGAAGTTGAAAAAAACTCATGATGTTGTAATAAGAGAGTTAGTGACATGATATAAAGAGGCAGTGCCAGATCTTGAAGGATCCTTATAGGTTATGATATTGGATTTGGGAAGCCATCAAAGAAGAGAAATCAGAAAAAAAGACATCATGTAATCTAATTTCTATAAGATTACTAAAATAGTTGTATAAATTATAGATTGGAATCCATAAATCTTGGAAACAAAAACGTTGACTGAAAAAAAGTTCCTTGTAATTAACAAATAGTATACTACTCTGCTTATAAAACTAAAAAAAAACAAAAATCAAAGCAAAACTAAAAATAAAGAAAATCACAATTAAACAAACAATTTTAGTAATATAGAACATATGTAGAAATTATTTTAAAAAATCAAAGCAGGGGGCCGACTGGATAGCCCAGTGGATAGGGCGTCGGCATACCACATGGGAGGCCCGGGTTCGGTTCCCGGGGACCTCTCCTAGCGGGCAGACCGCCTTGAGAATGGCAAGCCGCCATGGGCGGGCCAGAGCCGCCGTGGGCAGGGCAAAAAAGCTGCCACGGACAGGCAAAAGCCTCCACGGGCAGGGCAGGTCGCCTGTGAATCGAGCGCAGCCAGCCACCCGCGAACTGAAAAGCCGGCCGTGATGGAAGCAGAAGCCGCCCACAAGCGGGGAAAGCCACGCCTGCGCAGTGACCCAGTCTCGGCGCGTTGCCGCAGCAGGGGGGAAGGGGAGATATGTAATAAAATAAATAAATCTTTAAAAAAAAAAAATCAAAGCATATTAAGGTTACACCCAATAATAAAAATAATGGTAACCTCTCAGAGAAGGCAGGGTGAGTATTAAGGGTACATGCCACAGTTTCAGTAACATTCTAGTGCTTAATTTTAGTGAGTTCACCATTTTTATTATTATTGTGCTTCCTAAATTACTCATATAATACCCATTTTAACATGTCAAACACTATTTTACATAGAATGGATGGGGTGGGGGACAAAAGTAGACTCTAAGAAATCAGTTAAGAGGTACATTAACTTGTTGTCAAATGGATTGAGCAAGTGAGGGGGAAAAGATTCAAAGATGGCTCCTAGGTTTCTGACTCTTTCCACAAGGTGAATGGAGGTGCACATTCCTGATAGGGAAGAGGAGGGCAGGGGAAGAAAAAGTTATTAGCTTTGAAATTTTGTACTTGATATTTTAGAAAATATCTGAGAGGAGATTTTAAGAAGTGGGGCCTTGGAAATAGGTCACTTAGAAAGAGGTCTGACATGGAGACAAATATTTGAGGCTATAGGAATGGATGTGAGATGTAGAGAAGGAGAAAGGAAGAGAAAGGAAGCATGGAGAAAAGGAATCCAGTCATAGAAATACTACAAGGAACTGAATTTTTAAAAGGGACTAAAGAGGTGGCCTCAAAGGTAAAAGGAGTATAAAAAGTGTGTACTGTCACAGATTCCAAAGGAAAATATTGCCTTAAGAAGGGGGAAGTGGTTAAATTTATTGAATGTTCTTGAGAAATCTAATAACATGACCAAAGCAAAGTTTCTGTCTAATTTTGAAATACTGAAATAAAGACCTCAATGTCATGGAAATGGAATGGGTTCCAGATTGGAGTGTGTTGACTGAATGGAACATAGAAGCTGAGTTGTGAAAGGTTTGGGAGAGATAGGAGAGTAACTGGTATTATTTTGTTTTTGCTGCTGTTTTTACTGTTTTAGGATCAAAAGTTCTCAATATTTAATGCTGATGGAAACACTGTATAAGGAACAGATTAAAGATGTCAGTGTGGAATAAATAATGGTGGCAGTTTTCTCAAAAGGTAAGAAGGAATGGGATATAAATCATATTGACTTTTGACAAAAATAGGAAAAGTTTCTCCGAAGTAGAAAGAAAAATGAAGAAGAATCAGGATTTATGTTAATATGACTAAATATGCAGTCTTGGAGGCAAAAGTTATTTGGGGATACTCTTTTTCAATTAAGTAAAAGGTAAGATTATTGCTGAAAATGAGGGAGCAGAAGGTTTGGATCAGTAGTGAAAGCACTGGTGTCTTGAGGGGAAGAATAAGCTAAATATAGATCATGTTGTAATATTGCTTCACAGCCTAAACTACCTTTAGAATTTTGTGATCATTCCCACTCTATCTGGCTTTGATTCTTCTCTGGAAATTTCAAATCATTAACCATCAGTCATCACACAATAACAAGCTTCTCTTCCTCATTTATCAATATCTGTTAATATTACCATGGTGATTTGGAGCTATGTACACCAGAAAAACATGTTCTTAACCTTAATCCATGCCTGTGAATGTGAAACCATTGTAAGTAGTATCTTTTGATGAGGTTACTTCAGTTAAGGTGTGACCCAAGTCAATCAGGATGAGTTTTAACCCTATTACTCGTGTCCTGTTTTAAGGAGAATGAAATTGAGACAGAGAGAAAAAGTCAAGGGAAGCAAGAGCTGAAGGTCAAAAGAACTCAGAAGAGACTGTCATGTGCATTGCTATGTGACAGATGAGCCAAGGATCACTGGAAGCCAACCCCACAATGCCAGACTTCAGGAGAAAACATTGTCCTGATGATGCCTTGATTTTCACTTTCTCCTAGGCTCAAAACCATGAGCTAATAAATTTCCATTGTCTAAGCCAACCCATTGCATGGTATTTGCTTGAACAGCCAAGGAAACTAAAACATCAGTCATTATCATCCTCCAAGTCACCCAGGCTCTAAACCTTACAAACATTGGCATTATCATTTTCTGACAACCAATCAGCTGTCAGGTATAAAATGGACCTCAGCAATGTGCATGCTTCTTACCCACCTTTTTACCCACACAGCCACCACTCTAGCTTAGATTCTTATTACTTCTTTCCTGGACTTATCTCCCCAATTCCATTTAATCCATTCCAGATACTTTATCTATATTATGCTTTCTAAAATAAAGATTGAGTGAACTGCGTTCATTTACTTAAAACTCTTTCTTGGGGATTGAATCACGGTCCCCACAAAAGGAACATTCAAGTCCCAACCCCTGGCCCTGTAGGTGTGAACCCATTTGTAAATTGAACTTTTGAAGATGTTACTAGTTAAAGGTGTGTCCAAATTGAAGGTGGGTGAGCCTTAAACCAGTATGACTGAAGTCCTTATAAGCAAAGGATATTGAACACGGAAAGAAAAGCCCCACAGAGTGAAAGAAGCTGGAAGTCAAGGAAATTTGTAAGACAAAGGAGAAGACACCACCATGTGAACTGCCATGTGACAGAAAATCCAAGGATCCAAGGATCACCAGTACCTAGCCTCTGAATGCCACAATCTTTGGGAGAAAAGCATTGCCTTGTTTCATCTCAAATTTGAACTTCTCTTAGCCTCAAAACCATGAGCTATTAAATTCTCATTGTTTAAGCCTACCCATTGTATGATATTTGTTTTAGCAGCTGGGGAACTAAAACTGTCTCCAAAGAATTCCATAGTCATCTGTGTCACCTAAAACACCTCAATATTAAATACTTGAATCTTTGTGATATGATTTGTTTGTTTTCCAGTCTCATTTCATTTCATATTTTCCACTATTTATAGTCTATCATTCTGCCAAACTAATATATTTCTTGCTATCTATCACATCTGCATTTTTATCAAACTATTGTTCATTAAGTTGTAGGGCTTTTAACTGTAACACTCTCCCCTTCTAAGCTAATTTTATTCACCTATACTTTAAGCCAATATCAAATCTCATCTTCATTACAATTTATTTTTCTGCTTTTCCTCCTTTCTCCCAGTTTCCCCTAGTCCTTATTTGTGTGTTTGCATGTGTGTGGAAATTGTTATATTCTGCTCCATAGAAGTAAACAACATGGATTCAAATGTATACTTAAGTATTCTGTACTGTTTGATCATGGGCAAGTAGCTTAAGACTTTGAGTTTTAATTTCTTCATTTGAAAAAAAAGAAAAGAATTACATTACAGCATTACTGTAAAACGGAACAAGGAAACAATAAAAATTTAGATTTCCATCCTCTCTCCTCTTCCATACATTTTTTTTTAAAGATTTATTTATTTTATTACATATCTCCCCTCCCCCCGCTGCAGCGACGCACCGAGACCGGTCACCGCGCAGGCGCAGCTTTCCCCGCTTGTGGGCGGCTTCTGCTTCCATTCACGGCTGGCTCTGCTTCAGTTTGCGGGTGGCTGGCTGCGCTCCATTCACGGGCGACCTGCCCTGCCCGTGGCGGCTTTTGCCCTGTCCGTGGCAGCTTTTTGCCCTGCCCATGGCGGCTCTGGCCCGCCCATGGCGGCTTGCCCTTCTCAAGGCGGTCTGACCGCTAGGAGAGGTCCCCAGGAACCGAACCCGGGGCCTCCCATGTGGTATGCTGGCACCCAATGGGCTATCGAGCCGGCCCCTAATATTCTAATATCTAAACCAGTGTCTTTCACAAAATACTCACTTTAACCATGTTTGCCAAATTAAATTTAATATGTTAAATATTGTCTTTAATATTTCTTGAATAATATTTTAAAATGCTAATGCTGAGTTAATATATAACATAGTAGTTATAAGCATCTCACTAGAAATTATTTTCAGGGATTTTCTTCCATAACTGAAATCTAAATAATAAGGTAATGGCTTTGTGTTCACGTATTTATTTTCATTTATTTGTGTTTTGAGATAGGTGGGTGAGGTATTCTCCGCAAAAAATAGACCAAGTTGGAGTGTCACTGTGAAAATAAAGGGGAATGGAAGAAATGAAGGGAGAAGGTTAAGACCAATTATGCCATTAAACTTTAGCTTTGGGCCAATCTCGAAGAGAACAAATTTGCTGAAGAAACACCATGATTCAAGACCTAATGTTACAAAACAAAACAATCTCTTATTGGGTCCCATTATTTCCCTTTAGGAAACAAAATTGACTAAGATCAGCTGGCTAAGTACAAATCTAGATATACATAAACACAAACCACATAAAAAACTGTCATCTTCACTTGCTATTTCAAAATTTTCATAAACATTTGAAAAGTATTAAAATATTTCCTAACTACCAATTACAAAATAAAAAAGATTTTTGCAAATCACATCGGCATTTATTTTCATGTCAGCAGGAACCTCTTGATGGCAACAAAGCTTTGTAATTCATAGGTGTCTGCTTATATTTCACATTTTAGCGTGGTTACCAGAAATGTTTCTAATTCCATATTAAGGACAAAACTATTATATAATCAGTTTGTTACTTGAAGGTTGGATTATGGCTTTGCATTTTTGTGAAGTTTTAAACTCATGCTTCAGATGAAATATACATGCTTAATGAAAATAATACTTGGCTGCAACTGTTTGCTATTTCAGAATGTTGCAAAAGCCAGAGTGTTTTAAATCCGCTACTAGAAAATGAAGGCACCTTGCTAGAGATCCAAGATGCTGTGATTGTAAGAACTCGAAGAATAACAGTGCCTATGAACCCAGGACAAAACTCCCGATGTGGTGATTATCTCATGGGGTCAGGAGGTGATTTTTAAAGTTCACAGGTTAATGCAGGCAGTTTTCAATTTAGATTCAGCAAGTCTCAAATGTGTGGAAACCAGATATTGCAATGTGAGATGACATTTTCCCATAAAGTAATGTTATAAATGGTAGTAAGTTTTTAAGCCCTCCTCCCTCTATTCACGAATTTAGGAGATCATAATCAACCATATATACCTGTATATATATACATATATATTGCAATAGTACAATTATGAAATTATTTTATGGCTCTTTCATTCTCTTTTTTTAAATTTCAAATATCTGAGTCTATGTTTGGCAGCATTATGTTGTTCAATAATTTTCCCCTGTACACCCTCTTTTTGGTAAGAGAAGCAGTTAAAGAAGTCCTTGAGACTGAGGGCAGGAATTTGTGCTATTTGTCTTGAGTCTCCAGAGTGTTGGATAGTATTTGGCATTCAGAAAGTGATTGTTTAAAGAATAAACATGAATAAGAAAGTATTTTTAGAAAACAAGACACTATCTGTATTATGAACTAGTGATCAAACTCAAGGTCACACAAAATTGTTCTTAGGTAAAAATTTATTCTCTGTATTGTTGATGAATTTGGAATTTGATTGAAATCAACAGGAAAAATCAATAAGGAATTATAGAATTAAAACAATTCCAAATTGCTACTGTTAACTAAATATGCATGTAGTGAAAGATACCAACAACAGCATTCTTTATGGCCATTAAAAAGTGAAATATTTTTAAAAAGTGAAAACCAGAATTGAAATCACAGCAAGTGATAAGTAATGAAAACTGTTACATAACCCATATAGATATAATAAGCATACCTCACTTGCCTTTTCAGGCATTCTTAGATGACCAGATTGTGCTCCAATGATTTAGTTCTCTTAATAGGCCCACTGTTAACATGTTTAGGGATCAGAGAATAGGCAATGGGAATAAATAGTGAGCTGTCATTTTTGTAATGCTGCCCGAAGGACCTTAATCAACAACTATTGATTTTAAGACTAGAGGGAGGTCAGGCACAATCATAGACATTAATATTAATTAAAAGTTGTAGGTGAGATATAATAAAAATTAGATTTTCTATTTATCTGCATTTAGATGGCAAGGAAATTAGGCTGTAAAAGCACAAATAATTGATTTCAGTTCTTTTCTTTACTTTAGCCTGGCAATCTTCGGGTGCTGACTTGTGAGTGAATTTAGAGGTGATGTTTACAGGAATCAGACCTGAGAACAGAGGACTCCAATACTTTTATCACAAAATCTTGAGTCAAGGGACAAGCAGCTATCTACATAGCAGTAGCAGTGCAATCTAAATTCCCTGTAATCTGTTTTTTTTCTTCCATAGGGGATATTGAACTTACAGAAGACTAGTAAGGGTGATAAGAGGGAACTTGGTATGACCCCACACATTTAGGAGTCTTAAATAACTCGAAGATGGGAAGATGGAAAAGTCAACTGAGAGCAAGCCATTCAAATTCAACAAAGGCTGATTTTATCTGTTGAATTGGATGTTTGCAAAATGCTATAAAGAAAAAGAAGGAAGAAAAGAAAGAAGGATGAACAATCAGAGTTTTTTAATATTTCAATTATTCTCTCCTACATTATTAACATCTCATATTGATGGAGTTGATTATTACAATCATCTAGATGGTATGGAGGGGGAAGAGTTGAAGGCATGTAGCACAATGATGCTATAGGGATAACTAGAAGGATATAATTTCCTGGCTAATGCCATAGTGATGTTCTGTGAGCATTTTGGCAATACTGGAGCAACCTGCAAAGTCATATATTGAAGAATTCTGCTCATTCCTGTATTTTAGAGACTAGGCAGAAATTCTTACATTGTCCCAGTGTTCTGTATCTTTCACCCATGGAGGTCACTGCAGGGAACTATTCGACCATAAAGCACAAAGCAATAGGCACCTAGAATCATTGTAGCCTAGAAAGGATGGCAGAAAGGAGGCTGTGTTCATGATCAGTATAAAGTAGGAGATAACACTGCAGTACTAGTATTTTATATTGCAATTCATACCTTTTCAAAACCTTTTCACATGTCAGTAGAAATTACAAAAATGTTCTCCAAGTTGTAGGTAGTGGAATATGTCATATTCATTGAGATTGTCCTTGAGTATTCAGGGACCTCAGAGGAACCTGAGGTAAAAAAAAAGGAAAAATAACATGATGGATTTCAGGACAAGGAGAGACTAGGGATAGAGCTCCTGACTTACATTTGAGAAATCTTGAAAAATGGTAGAGAGCAAACCTGGCCTATAAGACATGACAAATTTGGACTGATCAAGATCATAACCAACATCAAAAGAAATGCAGAATGAAACTCAAACCCAGATATATCAGGATTGATCATGTGTCTTTAAACAATAGTGTTCATAATAGAAACTGGCTAGCTGTTTAACCATAACCATTTTCTCTCACTCCTAGATATATAGCTAGATTACAAACCTTGAATCATTACTAGGTAGAGTCAGGTACAAATATTATTTTTGAACTATTAGATGACCAAGAAATAAACTTTTATTAAGTTTGAGCCACCATAAAATTTACACTGGTTTGCTACAGCAGTTAGAATAACATTGTCATCAAAGAAGATCAATCAGTGTGCAGCAAACACTCTAGTCCCATGTTTTGAAAATTATCTGAGTTCTTTCTTTTATCTTCCCCCCCCCCCCCATTATTGCCTGCATATTCTTTGACCCACTTGACATTAACTGAAAAGTCTAGATTCCTAGCTTACCCTCATGTGCTCTAGGACAAGGCTTGCATATAACTCTTCTTCTCTGGTGTTTGCTGTTGCTGCTTCTTTACACAATCCAGCAATGGGGCCTGGGCCCTACCAAGTCATGGCCCATTAACTTGCCCTGACGATTCTTGCCACATGAAGGTATTATTGATGTTGCCACTAGGAACTTAAAGCAGAAGATATTGTGGTTCCTCACTGACGAATCACTGTACAGCAGGATGCCATTCAATAGAAGGAATTTTGAAAGCCAAAGTCCAACTCCTGTTGAGAACAAAAGAGTGGAGGGGTTAAGACATCTGTCAGTACTCATATCAAAAAATCCTGGATTTTAGGGTTAAGACATCTGTCAGTATTCATAGCAAAAAACCTGGAGTTTAGCTGTTCAGAAGGGAAAATATAGTAATAATATTATGGCAAAAGCACCATTATGTGTATGATATTATAAAAATATTTTTTAAAATTATACTCTTTGTACGTGTACTTATATTTGTAGGATTGCTTGTTAATTTATTTACTTATTGGTGATTATGAACAGTTATTGGCACAGTTCAACCAGAAAGCCTTCTTACAGCAGCAACACTAATTCCAGACATTGTTAACAGGTACATCTAGTCTGTGAAAATCTTGGTGAGTACTTATTCAGGAACTGAGGGAGCCTGATCCAGATTGAGAGATCAGCATCTGTAGGTGAAAAAGACAGAGAAAAGTAGACTGACAGCGGTTTGGGCTACTTAGCCATTCCATAAATGCTTGCTGTTTACATGAATGACCAAATCTGAGTTTATAGAGTCTCAGCCTCTATATTAGGAGATTGAGAGAGGAGAAACCCCATTAGAAAATAAATGCATTTTTTAATCTTCATTTTTAAAAATTTATTGTATTTAGCCAGGCACTTTGGGTATCTTCAATGTGTTATATACAGATTCATGAACTGAAGTACTCTTAGTTGATTTTTTTTTTAACTAACTGCAGGGGTCATGCTAAGTTTTCTCTTATCACTCTTTTCTCATTCAATTAACCTCCAGGGAAGAAGATTGCAAGACTTCAAAGTTTCATTTCCAATAACACATAGACAACACTCATCTCCACATTTCTTTCATTCAAATACCAGTTTCACTTGGTTTTATTTTTCCTGGATCTGCTAAGCACATTTAAATGCAGATACAGAGTAACAGAATTATCACAGCCCCAATTTTTGTTATCCACTTTCAAAGAATATTTATTAAGCCTCCTTAAAATAATTTCCATCCATAGTAACCTTGATCTTTTATGTTTTCTTTCTACTCTAAATTATTACTTCCAATCATTTCTCTATATTGCTGTGGCTTCAAAATTTAAAAAAATACCACCCACAAATATAACAGATTTATCCAACATTTAATAATACTCCTCAAAAATATGTGATAGATACCCAAGTAAAAGCATACAAAATGTAAAATGTATTTTGTTAACATAATCTGAAATGTGTTATATTTTAATATGTTTTCAAGGGCACTTTTAAAATTGCCATTGGAAAAAAGCGTGATAAATGGGAAATGCTCGACTAAAACCATTACGGGAAGCCGGCCAAATTATTGTATAACACTCTAGCAAAAATTGAACTTCTGCATGCAAACGATGATACTTTATACTTCAAGTTATTAATGAGTGCACTGATATGCTCAAAGAAAATATTAAATAATTGATATTCAACAAAAGTCATTTGAACAAAACTGGAAAGTAGCAATTTCTAAATTAGGCCATGGGCATTAAAGTTAATACATAGCACTGCATAATCCCTGTTTGTCAGTATTATGATCAATCGCCTTTAATTTCTTCCTATAAAAGGCAGGATTCCTGTACCTACATTCTACTTTTTAAATATATATTGCTTTTTTTAAAATTGCAAAATAAGTGCATTCTGATTGAATAAAATTTTTAAAATATGGAAAGGTATAAAATTCTCTGTCATACCCACACTCACTCTCCAAAAGAAAATAGTGTAAGTAGATTCCTATCTATTTGACTAGATCTTTTTCTATGCACATACAAATAAATGATATGAGCTTTTATATACTTGTGTCTATGGACATATTATTTAGTGTGATTATGGTATATAGCATGTTCTGTAATGTGCCTTTTTCATTTAGCATTTTATATATAAAATCATCCATAGGACTATATATGCCTTCTTTCTCAGGGTTCTTATTATTCTATGCTTCAGTGTACAATAATTTATTTATTCATTCTCATGTTCATTTCTATTTAAGTTTCCTTCATTTTTTTACTATATCCATCAGGCTACAATGAATATTGTTGAAGTATTTTCTGCACTTGGGTGAATATTTTTGTAATATAAATTTCTTAAATATATTAATGGATTAAACAATATAGATTTAAAATAACAGACACTAACAACTTGCATTTCCCAATGTCTGAAATCAGTCAAAAGCAATGTATCGGAATGTCCTTTTTTCCTACACACTTGCTAATGTTAGATGTTATAAAGCTTAAAACATTACACAGAAAGATTTAATAATTACACAACTTTCCTTATGTTCAGTGGTTCTTTCAATTCTTTCTTCTTTAATTTCCCTATTTGTTGCATCTTGATTTATATGTGCCAGGGATCAGTGTTATATTACAAAATTTTTCTTCCACTTTATAAATATTAATTTAGTTTTGCTATGTATCTTTCTTTAAAGAAATTTCTCCTTTTTATATACTCACCCTTTCATAAATATTTTTCCATAAGGTTTTGGACTTTGTGTTTTGCTTGAGAAGGCCTTTGTTCCTGAAAGCAATATTATCTAAATTGTTATTCTACATTACTCTCTAGAGTGCAATAGAGATGAGCACATATGTTTGGATTTTCACTGCATATTTTATCCTAATTTTAATTCTGAATATTTATTGCCTCAAAATCTTATTCTTTTGTTGTAGCCAGGGTTCTCCAGAGAAACAAAACTGACAGTGTATATATATATATATGAATCACTCATATGATTCATTATGAGGAATTGACTCATGCAACTATGGCAGCTGGCAAATCCAAATTCTGTTATGGAGTCTAGCTAGTTCAAACTGTTAGGCAAGTTACAAGTTAGAAATTCTGATAGAAGGGAAGATGGCTGACTGAAGGTGAGATAGAAATTATTTTGTTTGATTCTGAAATACTCAGTTCTGGCTTTTAAGACTTCCAACTGATTGGATGAAAAGATTCCCAGCATTGCTGAGAGCAATCTTCTTTGTTGATTGTAGATGCAATAGGCCATAGATGCAATCAACTAATTAGAGATGCAAATCATCTATGAAATACCCACACAAGGGGCTGGCTGGATAGCCCAGTGGATAGGGCGCCGGCATACCACTTGGGAGGTCCCGGGTTCGGCTCCCGGGGACCTCTCCTAGCGGGCAGACCACCTTGAGAATGGCAAGCTGCCATGGGCGGGCCAGAGCCGCCGTGGGCAAGGCAAAAAGCTACCATGGACAGGGCAAAAAGCCACCACGGGCAGGGCAAGTCGCCCGCGAATGGAGCGCAGCCAGCCACCCGCAAACTGAGAGCCGGCCGTGAATGGAAGCAGAAGCCGCCCACAAGCGGGGAAAGCCACGCCTGCGCAGTGACCAGTCTCGGCGAGTTGCCGCAGCGGGGGGGAGGAGAGATATGTAATAAAATAAATAAATCTTAAAAAAAAAAAAAAAGAAATACCCACACAATAACAACCAGGCTAGTGTTTGCTTGACCAAACAACTGGATACCATAACCTGGCCATGTTGACACAGGAGATTAACCATCATATGTTTAAATCCAAAAAAAAATAGGGGGCTAATATGTTATTTATATATTATCTTTTTAATTCATTTCATTGAGCTTCAGTTTCCTCAGCTGCAAAAGAAATGACTAACACTTGAAAATCTAAATGTCTTTTCCATTTCTGATGTCAGCTCCATCTACACATAAGGCAGTATATTCTGTTAAGAGAAAATGATACAACAAATTTAGTACAGAGTCTAAGTGGTCAAGGAAGGCTCACTTAAAGCAAACAAGCAAACCAAGGAGGTATAGCAATGATGCATTCAAATGGAAAAATTGTTATTAATTTTTTTATCTTAAAAAGAATTTTTCAACTCTTTAACTAAATATGGCCCAATAGAAGTAACTATACCACATTATCCATAAGCAAAGAAGCCACATATTTGTGCACTATAACAAAATTGATGATAACAATAATAATAAAGAATATTTGCATCTAACACTGGCTGGGAAACCTTTAAGGGAAACATGCTAAGAGATGCTGTCCCGGTGTCCTCTGGTGTTATAGAAGTTCTGCTAGATACTGGATAATATGAACTTGGTGGGATGGCCTGATTAATAAACAAAATTGTATCTGGGGAAGGTAAGTCCTACCCCTATGGGGTTCCTCAAAATGTAGTCAGAAAATTTCACAAAAGTATAAGATGCGTACTACCAAGGTTAGGAAATGGAGGACATCCATAAACATCTCTTCTGGAACTATTCAATTTCTTAAAAAATTTTGTTCAGTTTAGGTGAAGAGTTGTAGAGTATAATTCCAATTTCTTTATTACATTTGAGGAAATACATTTTTCTTTCTTTAGGAAAGTTTGGTATACCAATACAAATTAATAGAATGATGCTGCATATGAAAGCAAATGACAATCCAGAAAAGAAAGCCTGTCCTATTTATGAATCCCAAAAAGAGAAGGATTATGTTTGTAAACTAATCTATTCTTCTGTGTGTGATACCCTTTGATTTCATTAAATTCAGTTGAGGGGCCTTTGATTAGATTACTTGATGATATTGCTTTAGGGCTTTGGCTTGGACTATGTCAGTGAGGAGTGACTCAGGTTAAAACTCTGCCCCCTTGCTGGGTCTAACATAAACAGACTCATGGACACACAGAAAAAAAAGTAAGCTGTCATATTTGATTCTGAAATGTGAGAGAGAGGATTGCTTAAGCACAAAGATCCCAAGAGACTGGGCCCAGGGAGCAGCTTAAGAGGAGACCAGTCCTGCTATATGCTGATACTTTACAGCTGAACTTGGGAAGAAAGCAGAACAGTTGAGACTAATATAGGAGGCCTGGAAAGAGACAAGCTCTATGCCAGCTTGCAGCTGAAATTGGGAAGAAAGTGGAGCCACTGAGTCTGAGAGAGGAAGCCTGAAGGGGACGGCAGAGAGATCAGGCAGAGATCCCCACCATCTTGCTTCAACACATGGCAGATGATTTTGGTAAGAAAGCACCTTTTATGGTGCCTTCAGTTGGACTTTTCACATCCTTGGAACTGTAAGCTTTTACCCAATTATAAAAGACGATTGATTTCTGGTACTTTGCATTGGCAGCACTTGGGCAAATTAAAACAGTCTGGTATACCAATACAACTTAGTATTGTGATGCTGCATATGAAAGTGAATGACAATCCAGAAAAGGAAAGAAAGCCTGCCCTAATGCAAACCTCAAGCAATACTTTGCGGAGGCCCTTCTAGAAATTTCAGAAATGTATTCATGGAGAACTGAAGCTGGTAAGTACTACACAGAGAAATGAGGGATGGCCAAGGAAGATGAGAAAATAAATGCGAAGAAAGTCAAAGGATCAGTGATCACATGTGTGAATCAAGAATGAGCACCTATTATCTCAAATATTCAAAAAGGACATGACTATAAAGGGGGAGTGTTCTAAAATACACTCATTGTCAACATGTATTTGTAAATACTTTGATACAAAGTAAATATTTTTATTTAAAATTTCTTGAAATATAATTATGATCAATTAGTAGTGTATCCTTTACCCTTTTACTTGGAGCTAACACTTTAGAGAGGGGTAGACTTAAACCAATGAACATGCAAGATAATTTCAGAAAGTGATCAGTAACTGTGAAGAAAACAAATGAGACAAGGTAAGTGTGATAGTTAAGTTGATGTGTCACCTTGGTAGCCAATTGTTTGGTCAAGCGAGCACTGGCCTGATTGTTACTGAAAGGATAATTCATGGATTTAAGTCATCAGGCAGTTGATTACATCTATGGCTGATTTTTTTTGTAATAATAAATTTTATGTTTAGAGAAGTTTTAGATTACAGAAAAGTTACATCAAAAGTATAGGGGATTCCCATATATCCCACCCTTACCCCACCCACAGTTCCCCTATTAATAACATCTTACATTAGTGTAGAAATTTGTTACAACTGAACCAACATTAAAGCATTGCTACTAACCAATTTCTATAGTTTACATTACAGTTTACATTTTGCGCTTTACAGTTTTACAGCTTTTGACCAATGTGTAATGGCATGCATCCATCATTGCAGTATTATACAGAACAATTCCAATGCCTTAAAAATGCCCTATGTTCAATCTATTCTTCCCTCTGCCTCCCCTCAGAACCTCTGGTAACCACTATCTTTATACTGATGTTACAAGTTCTATTACCACACTCTAATAACTACAATAACAATAAATTTACTATGGTCCATGGTTGCACTTCCCCCTTGAGTTTGTTCATTCCTCAGTCTTAAGAAATTTGGGATGATTTCTGCTCTGCTTCAGATTGAGAGGGGGATTAGATATTATGGGATAGATAGAAGGAAATGTTTTGCTTGCAGTTGTAAATACTCTTTGCTTTTGTGATGGGACTTATCCATCATCATCAATGTGTTAGTTGTCCCAGGCGAGTACAAAACCTGGAGAGTAGGTGTTGGCTGAAATGCTGCTGAGATACAGAGTTCAATTGGCATGTGAACGGGCTGAAGATTTAAGTCTCAGTCATAAATTTAATGGGTATATTTCTATTTATATATCCAAATAAAAGGGACAGAAGCACCATGTGTAGGGAAATTATAAATGAGTCTAACTCTGTTATATTGGGGAACTAGATTATCAAATACTTCAAAATAAGACCCACTGACAGTGTGCTGGTTTCATCCCTAGAGCCCTCGAGAGCACCCTTGTTTGAGGCTTTTTTTACTATGGCAGTTAGTGAGATCTGCCTCAAACCTGCATAAGCATAACTTCTAGAATGACCTCCTGACTCACTAGGAAGTCTCTTAGCCATAAAAAACTCTTTTGTACTTAGTGTTTCTCCCTTTTAGTCAACATCTTTTTCCAAATGAATTGCTGCTTGGTGCTTGGTGGTAATCCCTTGGTGCCAGGGAGGCTTATCTCCAGGAGTCATGTCCCACATTGTAGAGGAAGGTAGTGAGTTTATTTGCTAAGTTTGGCTTAGAAAGAGGCCACATTTAAGTAACAAGGAGATTTTCAGGAGGTAACTCTTAGTCATTAGTTTTTATTAGGCCAAGTTTCAATTTTACAGCAATAAGGTTCATAAGTATAAGCATTAATAATGAAGGCTTGGCACAGTCATTAGTTATTATTAGGCTAAGTTTCAGTTTTACAGCAATAAGGTTCATAAGTACAAGTGTTAATATTGAAGGCTTGGCATATTGTCCTGTTTTGTTTTATTAGGCCCTGCCTATATACTCCACAGATTTTTGCACTCTGTTTTAGAAAGTAGCAGGACTCCCCAGGATGGAAGATAATATTTTGTTGATTACTGTATAGGTCTCCACCCACTAAGAAAACACACCTATGTCAAGATGAACTCATTCATATCCCATAGAGGCAGGACCCAGATGCACCCTCCTCACATATCCACACTACCAGCGACAGCCTGCACCAATGACACTCCCCAGGTCTATAGCGGATTACATCTAAAATCAACTAAGCAGATTGCTCTCAACAATGATGGAAGTCTCTTCCAACCATCTGAAGACCTTAAAACTAGAACAGATCATTTCAGAAATCAGAAGGGAGAATTTCCATTTCTACTTCAGCTAGCTACCTTCTCCTAGGAAATTTATGGAAAACCTTCATCAGAGTTTCTCAGCTTGTGGCTTACCTTACAGAGATGGGCTCAGACTTGCCCATCCCCAATGTTCTGTGAGCCAATTCTTATAACAAATTTCATAATATTTACATTATAGATATATATATATACATTATTTTTTTACCACATAACATGCAATATGGATGTTAGACTGATAACCTTTAATGTGGAGATATCTATCTATCTATCTATCTATCTATCTATCTATCTATCTATCTATCTATCTATCTGAAGAACCCTGACTAATAAATAGCTAAAAGAAAGAGATATGGAGAATGGAGCAGAGTTTCTTTAGGTTGGATGATGAAGAAAGACCTTTCTTAGACAATGATGTGTGAAATGAGGCATGTCAGGAGAGGGACAACTATAGTAAGACCAGAAGATACTTCAGAATAAATTTGGCATATTCAGGAAAGATAAAGGAAATAAGTGGGCTCCAACACAGTATAAATAGAAAAGTATAAAATGAAGGTTGAGAAGAATTGTACAGTTAATTGATCATGTATGGCAGGGATTACCAAACAAGCTTGTCCCATCATCAGATAGAGGAATTGATAAAGCACTGCTTACTGGGTCACAACTCTGAATTTTCTGATTCAGTAAGTCTGATATACGGTGAAAAATGCGTATTTCTAACAAGTTCCCAGTTGATACTCCTGGTCTGTAGAACCTCTCATGAATCTTATGATGTAGGCTTTGAAACTAGGACAAAACTTTGGATTTTAAAGTGCAATGGAAAGCCATCAGCTGTTCTTAAGCTTTAGGCCCTTGGCAAAAAATTGATTGGGAAATATGGAGAAGAAAATGAAAACATAGTATACTTTCAACCTATTTGTATCTTTGAATCTAAAGTGTTGTTTCCTATAGATAGCCTATATTTAGATGCCATTTTTTTCTGTTGTTGTTTTTTTTTAAAATCCAGTTTCACAACCTCTGCTTTTTGATTGGGTTGTTTTATCTATTCATATTTAATGTTATTATTGATATAGTTGAATTTATGTTTCCATTGTGTGTTGTTGTTTTTTTGTTAGTTAGTTTGTTTGTTTGAGATACCAGGGGCCAAGGGTTGAACCTGGGACCTCGTATGTGGGAAGCAGGTGATCGACCACTGAGCAACATTGGCTTCCCTAATATTTTTTTCCCTTTTTTTTTTTTCATTTATTTTGCTTGACGTTCATTTCTGTTTTTTCAGGAAGTACCAAGAACTGAACCCAAGACTTCCCATGTGGGAAGTGGGAGCTCAACTGCTCCCAATTGTGTTTTGTTTTTGATGTTTCTTATGATTTTGTTCCTCTGTTACCACTTTACTAACCTATTTCCTGTTATGTGGATAATTCTGGTATAACATTCTAATTCATTTAATAATTTAACTGTTTTTTTGAGTTATTTTATTAGTGGTTGCTCTAGGGCTTACAAAGCACAGTATACTAAAATAGATGACAGAGATTGCTATAGGAAATACTGCTCCAAAATATCAGTAGTTAAACACAATGGAAGTTATTTTTTGTTCACATATATATGTTAGGCTGGCAATCTTTAATGTGATGATCCAGGAATTTTAGGTATATCTCATATGTAAATGGATGGAGAGATGTGCCATCTCCATCTCTAGGGCTTCAGAATCCTTTGATTTTAGTCAATGGATGTATAAAGAAAAGTTGAGGAAAGTCCACTTGCATCCAAACCACCTGGACTCAGAAATAACAACCTTCATTGTGACACATAAACCATTGACAAGAATTTGCCATATACCTCTCCCCACCGCAGCAGCAGCCTTTATCCCCAATTCCTGTCCCTTCTCTTCTTTGGCTGGAAAATCGCAGCAACAACTCACAGCAACAATTTGGGAGGGAAGCCTAAATATTTTGCAGACAACAAGCTGATTCTGTCATGCAAAGACTCATTAGGAAACACTTTCAGTAATTTAGGCTAGAAATTGTAATGGCTTAGAATAAGATATTAATAGGAAAAATAGTGAAAAGTGGATAGATTGAGAATATTTTATAGAGTTAGAATCAATAGTTTTGATGTGGAGATGTGAGAGAGATCAAATATAGAGGACTTCTAGGTTTGGGGCCATAGCTATGTTATGGTGGTAATATTTACTGCTATGCCCAAAGACCAAGAGGAATTAAGGAAGAAATAATGAATTAGTATGATATTTTAATTTTTGTGCTTATTAAACAAACAGATGAAAATATAAAGCAGACATTTGGTGACTTGAGAATTCAGTAAAGAGGTGAGGTCTGGATATATATACATGTAAGTTATTGGCATAAAATAATACTTAATGACATTTTCTAGTTCAATAAAGAATGGAAGGCAGTCCCAACATCTTACCTATATTTTAGAGGATACACAGAGAAGTAGATGTAATGAAGGAGACTTAGAAAGAGCTGCCAGTATGGTAAAAGGAAGACTTTGAATATTTCTTGCCATGGAATCCAAGGGAAAACAGGGTTTGGAGAAGGAAAGAGAAGTCAATAATGTTGAATGTTTCTGACATGTTAAGTAAAACAAAAAAACTAGGAACTTCATTGGTGACCCTGGTAAGTACAGTTTAATCTCCACATCTTTTAGGTGGTCAGGAATTTATGACTATCTCAACAAACAGTTTTTAGTAGAAATAATGCTATGACTTCCAAAGATAGGTCATGAAAAGGCAATATGGTTTCTCCTTGGCTCTCTCTCTCTGTATCCCAGCCACCATGCTGTCAGGAAGCTCGAACTAAGCCATGTGCAAATACCGCATGGAGATCTCCACATAATCAGGAAAAAAAGGTGCCTGTCTAATAGTATCAATTTCAGGATACATACGTGAACAAGCCATTAGAAGATTCCAGGTCCCAGGCTTCATGTCTTTCAGCTGAGGCCTATATATGACGGAAGAGAGACAAAACATAGCGCTCAAAATTTTTGAGCATAATAAATTGTGGTTTTACTTCTCTAAGTTTTGAATTACAAATCATGCAGCCATAGTAACTAGAATATAGATATGGAGTTCACAGAATAACCAAGAGGACTGTGTGACCACATGGCTAGAGATAGGGTAGAAGAGAGGGCAGGAGAGGCAAAATGTGAAGGGCCTTGAAGGACGTAGGCTTTTACTGTGAATGAGATGGAAGCCACTGGAGAGTTCTAAGCAGAGGAGTGACATGATCTGATCTGTCAATATGTTTACTTCTTGAGATGGTAAATTCTTGGCATTCATTGTATTCTTTGTTAAAAGAAAACACAATCTTGTTGCAGTAACTTCTTGCTTTGCAATGAACTTCTACCTTGCTTTTCATGCAAATGTAATCATACGGTTGTAACAAAAAGTTATGAATTACAGGAGACATTTCTGTACTGTTTTCTTCTTTGAAGGAAGTTACTTACAGAAAACTATTAAGGAAGACATTCACCTATATGACATCCCTAATATTTATCACTGCTTCCTAATTATGCCAAAGAATAATAAGTTTTGAACAGAGAATATTTTGTTGTATTGCAGATTCTAATCTAAATGAAATACTTGAGAAGAGAAAAACTCTTTTGTAATATCATAGTTCCCTTAGACTCCAGCTCAGCTGTTTTGCTCCAGCTCTACATGTCTGCTTAATGCTCAAGCAATTGGTAAAAAATTTAAAAATTGGGCCAGCTGTAGTCCAGTTGGTAGGGCGCCGGTTTACCACATAGGAGGCCCTGGGTTCCGTTCCCGCCTTGAGAAGGCAAGCCACCATGGGCAGGGCAAAAGCCCCCGCGAGCAGGGCAAGCTCGTGCCGAGCGGTGAGCTGACTTGGCGGGTCACCACACCAGGAGCAGGACAAGCAGACATGAAAGAACTCAAGAATGAACACAGCAAGAACAAGCAGCAAGGAGGGGGGGAGGAATATGTAATT
>PVKH010001552.1:0-21461 GCA_004027955.1 Chaetophractus vellerosus
TACCAAATGTCTTTTTATCATTGAGCTGTATGATCTCAAGACATACAATATGGAGATCAAACACTTATTAGATATGTGGTTTCTGAAAATTTTCTCCCATTAAGTAGGCTACCTTTTCACCTTCTTAATAAAGTCATTTGAAGAACAAAAGTATTTTTTAGGAGGTCCCCTGTATATACTTTTTTGTTGCTCTTGCTTTGGGTGCCTGGTTTAGGAAACCACCACCTAGCACAGGATCTTGAAAAAGTTTCCCTACATTTTCTTCTAGGCATTTTATGGCTCTAGCTTTTAAATGTAGTTCCTTGATCCATTTTGAGATCATTTTTGTATAAGGTATGAGATGGAGGACCACTTTCTTTCTTTTAGCTATGGATATCAAGTTCTTCCAGCACCAGTTGTTGAATAGACTGTTCTGACCCAACTGAGTGGGTTTGATAGCCTTGCCCAAAATCACTTGACCATAGATGTGAGGGTCTATTTCTGAATTCTCAAAAGTTTTACTTCTTCTTTTCCTTTTATTCTGTTTCTTGCCTAACTGCTCTAACTCAGGGGTTCTTAACCTTTTTTGCTCCGCAGACCCCTTTGCTAGTCAGGTGAAAACCACAAACCCCTTACTAAGTCCACACGGTGCTGTGTGTTATATAATAAATATATTACACCCACACCATGTCCCCATAAAATTAATGTTTTTTTTTTTAATTTCAATTCAAGCTAATGGACCCCTTGTTAAGAACCCCTGCTCTAGCCAGAACATCTAGCACAATATTGAATAACAGTGGTAACAGTGGATATCCTTGTCTTGTTCCCGATCTCACTGGGAAAGCTTTCAGTCTTTAGCCATTGAGTACAAGGTTAGGTGTGGGTTTTTCATATATATATATATATATATTATCATGTTGAGAAAGTTTCCTTCTATTCCTATCTTTCAGAGTGTTTTTATTTAAAAAGGGTACTGTATTTTGTCAAATTCCTTTTCTGTGTCAATTGAAATGTGATTTTTTTCCTCTTCAATTTATTAATGTGATGTATTACACTAATTGATTTTCCTGTGTTGAACCACCCTTACATACCTGGGATAAAGCCACTTGATCTTGGTGTATAATTCTTTTAACATGCTTTTAGATTTGGTTAGCATATTTTTGTTCAGGGTTTTTGTATCTATATTCATTAGGGAAATTGGTCTTTAGTTTTCTTTTTTCATAGTATCTTTGTCTAGCTTCCACATTCAGGTGATGTTGGCTTCATAGTATGAGTTTGGTAGCATTCTCTCCTGTTCAAATTTTTTGGAAGACCTTGAGCAAGATAAGTATTAGATCATCTTTGAATGCGTAGAATTCCCCTGTGAAGCCATCTGGTCCTGAGGTTTTACTTTTGGGGAGGTTTTTAATGATTGTTTCAATTTCATTGCTTATGATTGGTTTGTTGAATTCTTCTCTTTTTTCCAGGGTCAGTGTAAGTTGTTTGCGAATTTCTATGTATTTGTCCATTTCTTCTACATTGTCTAGTTTGTTGGTGTACAGTTGTTTATAATATCCTCTGATGATCTCTTATTTCTGTGGTGTCCATGCATAATTTCCCCCCTCTCATTTCTGATTTTACTTGCATCTTCTTTCTTTTTGTCTTTGTTATTCTAGTTAAGAGTTTTCAATTTTGTTAATCTTATCAAAGAACCAACTTTTGGTTTTCTTGATTCTCTCTACTGTTCTTTTTATTCTTAGCTTCATTGATTTCTACTTTCATCGCTGTTATTTCTTTCCTTCTGCTTGCTCTGTGATAAATTTGCTGTCCCTTTTCTAAGTTCTTCCTGGTGTACAGTTAGGGCTTTAATTTTAGCTCTTCTTTTTTAATGTAAGCATTGAGGGCTAGTAATTTCCCTCTCAGCACTGCCTTCAATGCATCCCATATTTATATGCTGTTTTGGTTTTCATTCCTATTGAGTATTCACTGATTTCTCTTGCAATTTCTCCTTTGAAATCCCTGATTAAGAGTATGTTGTTTAATTTCCATATATTTGTGAATTTTCCCTTTTCCATCCATTATTGATTTACAGCATCATTCCAATATGATCAGAGAAAGTACTTTATATAATTTTTAATTGATTGAGACATGCCTTGTGACCCAACATATGGTCCATCCTAGAGAAGGATCCATGAGCACTTGAAAAGAATGTATATACTGCTGTTTGGGGGTATAATGCTCTATAAATGCCTGTTAGGTCTAGTTCATTAATCATATTATTCAAGCTGTTTCCTTATTTATCTTCTATCCAGATGTTCTATCCAATGCTGAGAGTCTTGTATTGAAGTCTTCAACTATTATTGTAAACAACTATTATTGTAGAAACAGCTATTTCTCCCATCAATATTGCCAGTGTGTACATCACATATTTTGGGACACCCAGGTTAGGTACATAAATATTTATGATTGTTATTTCTTCTTGATAGATTGTCTCTTTTATTAACATATACGGACCTTCTTTAGCTCTTATAACAGTTTTGCATTTAAAAGCTATTCTGTCTGTTATTAGTATCACTACTTCAGATCTTTTTTGGTTACTATTTCTGTGGAATATCTTTTTCCAACCTTTCAGCTTCAGCTTGATTGTGTCCTTGCATCTATGGTGAATCTCTTGTAGACAGCATATAGACGGCTCATGTTTTTTAATCCATTCTGTCCATCTATGTCTTTTGTTTGGGGATTCAATCCATTAATGGTCAATGTTATCACTGTAAAGGCATTACTTATTTTGTCCATTTTGTCCTTTGCCTTCTATTATCACATCTTACTATTGTCTGTCTTTTCACCCTTTCAGTTACCCTTCCTAATAATCTTCCTTTGTACACTCTTCTCAAAGTCTCTCGCCCTTGTCTTTTCCTTTCAGGCTGCAGCACTCCCTTTAGTATTTTTTTGTAAATTTGGGCTTTTTTGTAACAAACTCAGTTTTTGTTTGTCTGTGAAGACTTCAAACTCACAATTCAAATAAATTTCATTTCAATTTTCAACAAATTAGTAAAACCATCCAGATCGATCATCTTATCAGTAACAGACTATTGTGTTCATCAAGGAAATATATGACAAAAAAACGACAGTGGGAGAAGTGCTGAGAAGTAACCAGTTTCAAGATAAATTTTGAAGACAGACCCAACCAGATTTGCTGATGAATTGACTGTGGAGTGGGTCCATGTGTGAGAGAATGAGATGATTCTCTATTTAATAAGCGAAAGAACTTTGTAACATCTACTAGAAGAATGGTTTCCTAAAAAAAAAAAAAAAGCTATTATTTTGCAGGTTAGATATATTCTCTTCCTTTTCTGGAAGTATTTCCCCCAATGGAGAGCAAAATGTTACGATTAATAATGTGTTTAGAGTAAGAACTGAGAACATTAGTAAAACTGTAGAGCTATTGAAAAAAGTAGTGACAGAAGCAGAAGACTGGATCTCTCATTTGATGTATGTCTTAGTTTGCCATGATGCTATAGCAAATACCATACAATGGGTTGATATAAACAACAGGAATTTACTAATTCATGGTTTTGAAGCTGTAAGTCTAAAATCAAGAAATTGGCAAATGTTTGCTTTCTCCTATAGTCAGTATTCTGGTACAGGCTTCCAACAACCCTTGGGATCCCTTGGCTTATATTTCCTTCTTGTTTCTCCATTTTTTCAGCTTTCATACTTCTCTGACTTCCAGGGTCTTCTTTATAAGGCCTCCAATAATCCAGATTAAGACCTACCCTAATTCATTAGACCAACACCTTAACTAAAAATAACATCTTCAAGGGGTCCTATTTACAATGGGTTAATACCCATAGGAACATGGATTAAGATGAACAATGTGTTTCTTCTTGGGGTTTATGACTCCATCTACCAAAGTCTGCCCTGTGGGCCCCAAAAAGACATGTTCTTTCCACATGCAAAATACATGCACCTATCACAGTATCCCAAAGTCCTTAAGTCATTTCAGTAATAACCATAAATACAAAGTGTCATCTAAATCAGTTAAGGGAGTGGTCCATCATGGGGCAAAATCCTTCCCTGCCTGCGCACCTGTGAAATCTAGAAACAAGTTTTCTACTTCCAAAATACAATGGTGGGACAGGTCAAGGATAGACATTGCCATTCCAAAATGGAGAAACAGGAAAGAAAATAGGGGTGACAGTTCTCAAGCAAGTCTGAAACCCATCAGGGCAAACTTTAATAAAATTCAAGGACTGAGAGTCATCTGTGGATCAATGATTTTTTTTTCTCTGGGACCACTTGAATGGCAGCTTCAACCTTTGAGCGCCAGTGCTCTCTCTATTTCTAGCTCAGAGATCCACACCCCCCCCCCCAAGCACTGGAGTGTCAGTCTTGCTCTGCATGAAACCTGGGATGTAGGCCCCACCCTTTCCAAGCATTGGGGTGGCAGTCAAACGCTCCCTGAGGGCAGAAGTCTCAACTTCTCCAAGTACAAGTAACAAAAATAGTCTTTGCTCCAGGTTGCAATAATACATTCATCATTTTCTGCTAAGGCATTATTATATGTTGTCCATATTTATAACAACATTCTGTTCATAAAGAATTATGTATTCTTTAAGATGATGCAAACTTTCTCTACAGTTCTCACTTATTTTTGAGCTGTCACCAGAAATAACTTTAATGTCCATATCTCTACCAACACTCTTCAAAGCAATCTACCAAGTAACCCAAAATTCTTGCAGACTCTACCCATTACCCATTCCATAGCCAGTTCCACATTTTTCTGTATTTATAATAGCAGCATCCTAATCCCAGTACCAAAAACTATCATAGTTTCCCAGGCTGCTATGACAAATATCACACAATGGGTTCACATAAACAACAGGAATTTATTGTCTCATAATCATGAGGCTAGACATCTAAAATTAAAATATTGGCAAGGCTTGCTTTCTCCCATAGTCTAGCATCCTAGTGCTGGCTGCCAGCAATCCTTGAGGTTCCTTGGTTTGTAACTCTGCCTTCCATTACATAGCAATGTTCTCTCCTATTTCACCTAGGTGATTTCTGTGTCCTCTTTATAAGGCCTCCAATAATCCAGATTAAGGCCCACCCTCATTCACTCAAACTTGGGTCTGAAAGACTTTCCAATCCATGAGCCAGTTTTAGGCAGGCTTATGAAAGTTATCCATAATACAGAAACAAACAAACAAAAAAGGAAATACCAGTTTAAACTTTTCACCCCATTTAAGGAAATTACTCTTGATCAGTCTTTTTCATACCATTTTCTAGCAGAGTATTGAGTAATACAAAGATCATTAGCAGTATAATCAAAAGGTGTTAGGATACGTATTGGATAAATTCCGAGTAATTAATATTCAAAGTTGGAAACAAAAATACCTTCCAAAGGATATTTTATGCATTCATTAAATTTAAGGACTATTTTGTAATTATTATGTATTTCTCTTAAGTCATATGCCAAGGAACAGTAATAACATTAATTATTTTAAATAAGCCACTTTTGAAGCATTTCTATTTCTGAAACAAAATATGGGCAAAGAAACAAATAACTAGAGTTTCAAATTATGCATTTGGAATGAACATTGTTTAATTTTCAATAGAAAAAAATTATTCATCTCAAGAGAAATGCTTATAAATTCATAGTCTTTAAAAATCATCAGAATTTCTTCCCTTACTTTTTCTCTTAAAGGATGCTTAAGAATTATGAAAGAATATGAAGAAAGTTTTAAAATGTATCTCCAAATAATATAACTCATACACACAATAAGTACCTCCCAGTTGTCTATTTTCTCTGAAATTTATAGACTATTTCCCATTAGACATTAAATGACACTATGGATTGAGTTAATATGCACTATAAATGGTGATGAAAGAAAAACTCAATAAAAATAACCTGGACATTTGTTTTAAGTTCCCTTAAGGTATCTACCAAGCTAGCTAGGAGCATTTAACTTCAATCAAAGCACTAAAACAGAATGTGATTTGGGACTTGTCATGTGGCCTACTCACTTTGGTTTCTACCCCACAACTAATCAAATATACCATTATTTAGCCTAATACCTACACTATGGGGATCACACATAACTGGGGAAATAAATGAAACCAAACTAATAGTACTGGATTTTAAAGGAATGTGCCCAAATGGTCTACTTTCCTCTCCAGTCCCCTGTAGTTATCAACTACTCAGAGATATCAGGATTAAACGGCAGGCCTCTCAATCAAGTCCAAGTCTAGAGCCATTAAGACTGGCACATCTTGACTTCACTCCTAAAATCCATTTAAAATCAACCTCTTTGACTGTAAATGGTTAGAAGAGAAGTCATTGCCAATTTAACAGAGTTTCAAAATGCTTGTCCACAGCAGTGTTCCACTTTGGAAAGTAAAGACCAGAAGTACTTCTAAAGTGCCTTTATTTCTTGCCCCTCCCTCTGCCAAAGATGCATGTATGCCTCCCACCCACCCACCACAGTATAGTCCATTCACCTTTGCACTCTAAGCTTGTGACTTAACATCTGACAGTGTTTCATGCACAGTACAATCCAATGTTTCAGCCAATTCTCTATAAAAATCAAGGACTGCTCTGGACATAATGACTGAATTAAAATCATTTTATAAGTGACAATTACAAAATTCACATTTCATGGGAAGGAGCAAAAAAAATTTTCTATGAAATCTGATCTATTCAACCTATGGATATCTCCTTAAGTTCCTATGAACTGCTATAGCCTTACGTCTCAGAAGGCTTGGTCTTAAGATTCCTCCTAATTGTTTCCTCTGGGTTATTCTCATCTTCTGAAAGAATTAATAATAGAAAATAAAGGCCACTAAAGAGAACTATAGTTGTTGAAACAAGTAGATAGTATATGAGACAGCTAAGCCATAAATGATCCTTATCAATTCTGATATAATGGGAAAGAGTATAGGATTTGAAAACCCAAACCCTATTACCATTTCTACCAACAGACAGCTGGGAGTCCTTAGGCAAGTCAATTAACTCTTTGGGCGAGAATTCCCTTTTTTATAAAATGAGGCTTTGGGAACTGATAATGTTTAAAGTCCCTTTCTACTTAAGAATTACACTGATACCAAATGTTTTGGGAAATACCGCATTTGCCACAACAGTCCAAGGCTGCATTGTAAATCCTAGACAATGCTTATTATAAACAAAAGCTAGCACATAGGATTTTGTGGGACAGAAAAACATTGAGAAACTACTGAAAAATCTTCAAAACTTGTCAAAAGTTAGCCTACTGAAAAGCACGTGTATTCATATGACAGCATCACCTGTAGCAGAGGAAGTTCCACATATGGATATTCTTATAAGTGGATAAGAGAAAAAAGGTAAAATGAGGGGACTTCTGCCAGGTTTGGGTACCTAGTGGCAAGAAGCATGTTCTCACAGTTCTGCTAGAATTAAAACAGCAACAAGAACAAATGAAAGAAAAAAAAAAAAAAGAACAAATCAAAGTTCCAAATATGGAAAGTAATGGATCATATAGAATTACAACTTTTTATTTTAAAATAAAAAAGAAACAAATAATGTAATCAACAACAAAAGAATGCTACATACAAGAGATGAAATATATAGTGGCAAATAAACTTGATTTTGAAAAATATTCAATGACCTGAAGAAATTTAGAATACAAAGCTGTGTATATAGCATGACCGTAACTGGGATCTGTGTCTCTATGTGTATAGGGAAAAAAATCCAGGAAGGAATTTCACCTAAATTTGATTGAAGAAAATTTTAGGTGCCAGATTATAGATGAAATAGCCAAAGCCATCTTGAAAAAGAACAAAATTGGAAGACTTATACTTCCCAATCTTAAAACTTATTAACAAAGCCACAGTAATCAAAACACCATGGTACTGGCAAAAGGACAGATATATAGAACAATGGAATCAAACTAAGAGCTTAGAAATCATCACTCATATTTATGTTCAACCAATTTTTGAGAAGAGGCCAAGTCCACTCAATTGGGAAAAAACAAGCTCTACAACAAATGGTGCTGGGAGAACTGGTTCTTCATATGCAAAAGAATGAACATGGACCCTTACCTCATACCATATACAAAAATCAACTCAAAATGGACCAAAGACCTAAATGTTAGAACCGAAACTATAAAACTCCTAGAAGAAAACATAGGGAAGAATCTTCAGGACCTTGGGTTAGGCAACAGCTTCTTACACTTTATACCAAAAGCACAAGGAACAAAAGAAAAAAATAGTTAAATGAGATCCCATAAAATTAAAAACGTGTGCATCAAACAACTTTATCAAGAAAAAGGTAAAGTACACAAGGAGAAAATATTTGGAAACCACATATGCAATAGGAGTATAATAGCAAGAATATATAAATAAAGCTGACAACTCAACAATGAAAAGATGAACAACTCAATAAAAAAATGGACAAAAGACTTGATTTGAATAAACATTTCTCCAAAGAAGATATCCAAATAGCCAAAAAGTACATGAAAAGATTATCAAAATCACCAGACATTAAAGAAATGCAAATCAAAACCAAATGAAAAACCATTTCATACCCACTAGAATGGCTACTATTTAAGAAAATTATTACAAGTGTTGGAGAAGATGTGGAGAAAAAAGAACTCCCATTCATTGTTGTTGGGAATGTAAAAAGGTACAGCCACTGTGGAAGACAGTTTGGCAGTTCTCAGGAAGTATAGAACTATGCGTGAAAATTCATATAGTAAACGACCCAGCAATCCTACTTCTAGATATATACTCAAAACAACTAAAAGCAGTGTATCAAAGACATTTGCACACCGATGTTTATAGTAGTATCATTCACAATCACCAAAAGATGGAAGCAACCCAAGTGTCCATCAACTGATGAATGCATACACAAAATGTGGTATAAACCAAGATGGAATATTATTCATCTATAAAAATGGATGAAGTTCTGATACTTGTGGCAAAATGAATGAATTTTGAAGACATCATGTTGAGTGAAATAAGCCAGACACAAATAGACAAATATTGTATGATCTCACTGACATGAAATAATTAGAATAAGCAAACTCATAGAGTCAGAATCTAGAATATAGGTTACTAGGGCATGGGGTGGGGATAGGGAATGAGGAGTTAATACTTTAATTGTATAGAATTTCTATTTGGAATGGTGAAAAAGCTTTGGTACTGGATGGTTGTGATGGTAGCACAACATTGTGAATGTAATGAACAGCACTGAATTATATATTAGAACATGGTTTGTAAAGGGGGAATTTTAGGTTGTATGTGTTACTAGAATAAAAATTAAAACAAAAATTCATGGGACTGACAAACACAGTGAACCCTAAGGTAAACCGCAGTTAATACTACAATTATAAAAACGTGCTTTCATCAATTGTAACAAATGTACCACACTAATGCAGGTGTTGATAATAGGGTGGTATATGGGAACCCTGTATTCTACACATGAAATTTCTGTAAACCCACAAATTCTCTAGTTAAAAAAAAATAATAAAACAAAATAATACAATATGAAGAAAAAAACACATTTTAAAAAAATTACAGATGAATTTTTAAAACATCCTAAACAGTGTCCTGCATTTTCAACAATAAATATCTCCTGTTTTATAAATTTTAAATGTTCCCTTTTAAAGAACACTATATATCTATACTTAGAATTTCTCCTTTTCTTGTTCATTAAAATGAAGACTATCAGTAAAAAGAAATTATTCTTTCATTAACATATAAAAAGCAATGTCTTTATTATCTTTGCATCAGCCCTATAAAAAATCTTTAAAACTTTCTATCATTTTCTTTACACCATTTTTCTTGTTGCTTATAAATAAACCTGCATAAAACATTGCATATGTTTTTAGAAAAAACAGCCATACTTATAAAGTATAAGTTCTAAGATCAAATAAATACTATAAACAGAATAACCTGAAAAGTAATGTCTTCTTAATTTTAGGTACCAACTCTTTCTAAAATATTATGTAAACATGTTCAAAATTAAAATGAATTTTTTCTTGTAATACACATATTACAGAATTACTTCAAAACTTCTAAAAAGATCGTATCATTAATAAACTCATGCCTATTGAAACAACTTTTAAAAATATTAGATGCAAAGACATTTATAATATTCACTATGTAACCTTTGTCTTACTGAGCAAAGACAATCTACTTATCCACTAATTCTGATTCACATTTTCCATTGAAACCAACAAAATTATATTTCTGATAGAATACACAGCATGTGATGGTTAGGCTAATGTGTCAACTCGGCCAGGTAATTGTGTCCAGGTATTAGGTCCAGCAAGCACTGGGATAATTGTAATACAAGAGCATTTATGGACTTCAATCACCAGTGAGCTTACTGCATGGATGGCTGATTATATCTGCATCAATTAGGGAAACTGGATCAAGAATGGATGACGCTTTTATCCATTCGGTTGACTGCCATAAAAGGGAACTGATTTCAACATTCAGAGAGAATTTCCCAGCTCCTCGTTTGACAGCCAACTTCTCCCAGAAACTCATCAAGGACCCTTCATCAGTCTTTCACTGGAGCCCCTGGCTTGCAGCCTGCCTGCGGAACCTGGACTTGTGCATCCCCATGGTCACGTGAGAGCCTCTTTTAAAATCTTACATTAACAGATATCTCCTGTTGATTCTGTTTCCCGAGAGAACCCTGACTAAAACACAGCATTATGCATTTCAAGGTAAATGCCAATAGAATCAAAAACTTTAATATTATAAGATCCCTTTGAAACAAAAAAAAGAAATATAAAATATTTGCCTTCAAAATTTAAAGCAAAAGAAATAGTAAATTTTAATTATACCATATATGGGAAAAATTCTTTTTCCCTGGTGAAAAAGTCTTCAATGCACATGTAAAAATTCTGTAGATATCATAATATTTGTTTCTTTGTCATGTAAAATTGAAAGATAACATTTGACAAAGCAAAATAAGATGTTGGAAAAAAGGCATTTCATTACCATGTACCACCACAGAATACATGAGGAAATATGCTCAAGTTAGTTAATCCTACATATATACTAATAACAACAATCTTCTGTCACTGATTAAGGGTGCTGGTGCTAATGCTTTATACGAATTTTGATGCTGTTGTAAACTTTCTTATTTTATCAAGTCATAAAGCTAGCCCATGACAAGAAACAAAGACCTAAAACAAAGGATGCAGTCAAAAGAATAAGAAATATAAAAACAAAACAAGAAGTGTATATTAGTAGCCTAAGCAGCTTCATATATTTATGTTTGGTGTTCAAGGGAGTGCAAGATTACCATTATGTTAAGCAAATAAGAAAGCTTCCCTTTTAACTATAGCAGATCCACATTATAAACCTCCTTCTTTCATAACCCCTCATTTATCAAGTTCATTGCATTGCTTAAATAGTAATCTTTGCACTACAAGTCATTTGAGTTTCCTCCACTGAAAATAAATTTTTTGTCTTGTCTTGTCTTCAATTGCCCCAATCTGGCCAACTTTTGATATATATACGAATGGGGGGGGGTGTTTATGTGTACATATGTGTATGTATATACATATATATCTTTATATATATCTATATGTTTGTATATATGTGCATATTTATTTGTAAATTACCTACTATGTGACAGCTCTGGGCCGTGTCCTCAGCTAGCAAACATAATTAGAAACCTGCCCACCTGCCTGGTGTGCTTAAGTATCACTTGCTGATGAAACTGAAAGCTCTTTAAACACGGTTGTCTCCTTTGTGGACCATCTATTTCAAATCATTTAATAGTATGACTCTAAACTTCCAATCAGCATATTTCTAGGGTAATCCCTCATCCAGGTTTTCTGACTCTTAACGACCTAAAACTTTATTAGATAGACAACAGGCAATCAATCAACACTTGCTGGTTGGTTGACTGCTTGGGTGAATCATTAAACAGCATACTTTTAGAAACATAACAATAACAAAATAATGACAGGTACCATTAATTAATAATATAGCTTATTAGATGCCAGATAACATGAACTTTGAAAACATTATTGCATTTAACCCTATAATAGAGGTATAATTATACCTGTTTAAAAGATGATAAAAGTGAGGCTTTGAGTTTTAAGCAAATTGCCCTAATCCATTCAGCTAGAAAAGGATTCAAACACACAGTCCTTCTCTTAACCACTAATGCTATACTACTTCTCAAGAAGAAAGACCCTATATGTAAATAGCTCAATGCAACAAAATTTTGATTAATAATTAAATGTACTAACGAAGTGGAGAACACAAACAGCCTAGCCAATCAAAAGTACATAACAATTATGTATACAGTACATAGGTATTAAAGAAAAGCAAGCATGTACACTTTATATTTATGTATATATGTGAGTCTTTGTGTACTTTAAAGATTATTCACCATTTTAGATTCTAGGGAACACCCTTTCTCTGAATGAGCACTCACTGTTATGACCAGACTACATAGTTTTAAAAACTGAAAGGATTTTTGATACCACTATGTACTTATCAATTACAGACCCTGTGTCTTATCTATATCTTATCTTCAAAATCTAGCACAATGTCTGACACACAGTGGGTGCTCAAAATGTAGCAATGAAATAAGATCACTAACTCTTGAAACTCTGCTCTAAGCTGAATGTTCCCTTTACATGGATGTGTGGTAACACATACATATCTGGAACATCACAAAGAGAATCAGTAAAAAACATTTATTTTAAGCCAAGCACCGTAAACTAAATTTTCAACACATCAAAATTCACAGCACTATTTCTTAAATGCAAATAAGGAAATATAAAAAATGTTACCATAATATTCTGGCTAAAATTTTAATAATGGAAAAGATGGGAAATTTAGCATTATCTCCACAGTAACTACACCCTGGCTACATATACAATAAATATGTGTGAACATTAGACACAATCAAAACAAAGCATGGTGTAAGAATTAAATTATATCTGTTGTCAGGACTGAGGGCCTAAATTTATTATCTTAACCACATTTAATCCCAAACTCCAAACTAATTTATATTTTATTGCCATGATTTTAACAATTACCAGGGACGTAGAAATATAAATATATATGTATACTGAAATTTAAAAAAAAAAAAAAAAAAAAGAGGACACACCACTCCTTCATCCAGATTTTAGTAAGCTTTTCAAGTATAAGATTCATTTGGCCAATGTCTATATTGACTTTTCCTATTATCAGAACTTTAAATGGCATTTTTTGTATTTGATTTCTATCACACACCATTGCAAATCTTTTTAGGAAGTAGTTGGAAGAAAAAAACAAAGTAAATTTAAATATTCTGCCTTTCATTCTTAGTTCACTTTTTGCCACAAGAGATCCTCCAAAGTAAAGACTCTCTAAAAATCCCTAGTATTCTACCTAACACCTATTCAGCAGTCATCCAAAAAGAAAGTGACACATCTACTGATAAAAGGCAGTGAGCCCAGTGGGGTTGTACATAGGTTACCAACCTTTATAAGCTTCAGTCTTTCAACTATAAACATGGGAATAAGAGTATCAATTTCACAAAATTGCTATGAATATTAAAAATTATAGTGCCTAAGACATAGTAAGCACTTAACAACTATTAGATATTATGAACCTCTATTTCCTTGTAGATAAAAAGGATCAATAAAATGCAACCCAGAGTTCTAAGAACTAAAATTAGTAGGCATATGTAAATCAACTGGCAAAAAAATTTGCCTGACATAATAGATCTTCAATATCCACAAGCCCTTTGTTTTCTACCTTACCTCTAAACTCCTACTTTAAGACAAAGAACTACTTTAAAATCAAATATATTAGAAAGGGACTGGTTGGTTGAAAGGACAAAAATCACAGCATTCTCACAAACTTCTATCATGTCTTCTGGCACCAATACAACGTTCCTATGAAAGACTCAAATCACCAATTAATACATAAATTATGCTCTAGAAGAAATACTAGAAGAGATTCAATTAAGCCTTTCAAATAAGATTTTATTCAGATGTTTACCTTTTCTTCTAGTTGTTCCTTCAAACACTCATATTTTAGCTTTAGTTTTTTGTTCTCATCCTCATTCTGGGTTAATTCCTCTGTCAGCCTGTCACATTGTGACTTCAATTTCTCGAGCTGCCAACAATGGACTTTTGCCATATTTTTATCTTCTAAGCTTTCTGCCTGAGAAAAGAGAGAAGGAGAAAAGAGAAAATCCACCGGCCACAAATTATACAGCAAAAAAAAAAAATTATACATCCAATCAGTGGGCAAATGTTTCAAGATTTTAGCTCTCCCTAAATATTTATACATAAACATTATGAATACACACAAAATAAATTTTTTTCTTTTTTCAATCATTCAACACACTGAGCATCTACTAAGTAACAGATTATGCTAGGTGCTGAAGGTAACAGATATGAATAACAGAGACAGGTGCAACAATCAATTTCTACAACAATTTCTACACCAACCCCACCAAGAAGATAAAGGGTTACTAAGGAAGCACTCCAAAGGGGAAATACTATGAGGTGATAAAGCTAACTGATCAATTTTCTCATCTGTAAAAGGAACTTAACAGCATTCACGTTCTATGTATGTTCTGGTTGTTGTGAAAGAGTTGTATTCTTTTTGTACAATGTAATTATTAATAACACCCTTGTGGGGCTATAATGATTATTTAGTTGTAGCAGCCAAGAAACTACACATAACCCAACATGAAAAAGTCTACAAGCACTTATTTCAGCACCAATAAATAGCGTAATAAAGTATTTTTCAGTCTTTGTTTGGAATATAACCAAAATCAGCTTAGAAAAAAAAAATTAGGAATACTCTTTTCACCATAAGGGATTCAATAAATAATTTCCAGGTATGAGAATTTACAAAATTTCAAAATATCAACCACAAAAACATCCCCTATGTGCCAGGCACTGTTATACGACCTTTTTGTATACAGTATTTCCTCATTTCATCCACTCAACAACCTGATGAGGTAGGTACTATCACTGTCTTTCCCTTTGAAACTGAAGTGCAGAGAAGTTACTTATTTTCTCAAGGATACATACTGGGTGAGGGCAGAGGCAGGATTTAACCCAGGAAATCTGGTTCAAAGGTCCATGCACTCTACTACACTCCCTCCAAAAAGGTACATACATCATGAAGTCTTAAAAACTAGCTGGGTGAAACTTGCAATGTTAATTGGCCACAAGTACCAGTTACTAACAGTTTGTAAGTAACCATTTATAGCCTGTTTAAAATTCATGTTTTAATTCCTAAAATGTATCTGTAAGTTTATTTTGTTTTTATAAGTTTATTAACTATATTTAATTGGGTATGTAGGAATACAATCATAGGATACAATTTCCTGAAACGAAGAAGTTCTGGGGGTTTCAAACAAAATCTATGTATCATTCATCCCACAGAGGTTGGTTCACTGCAGATTCACAAGAGTCAACTGTGCTCATCTCTTCCCAACTCTGTCCCAGTTCAGCGGTGCCTCCTTGATAGATTTATAATCCGCCAAGATGGAGTTATTTATATTACTGAAAGGGGCAAATACTACCAATCAGGATGCCCTCCACATATACACCCAGAAGAGAAGTTGTTAAATGTGTATCAGCATACAATGCCACAATTTGAGTAAGAACTTACTTGTTGTGGTTTTTATTATTACATTTACATTTTAGGGTTACAAAGTAATACCATGCTCACAACATGGTGATACAGAAAATTATTACTATGCTTATTTTATTGATGAGATGCAAAAAGTTTAAGTAACTTGCCCAAGACCACATGACCAGCAAGGGCAAAAGGACAAAACTCCAATCCTGGGTCTTCTGATTCCAAATAAGGTCTATATCAAATGATTTTGTTGGAAAGATGAAGAAGTGATAAATATCCCAATATACTGAAAATATTTATAGCACCTAGAGAATTTCATTAAAATATTTTTTATTTAAATTTTAAAATAAGGATAAAAGAAAAATTCTAGATAAGGAACAAGTGTAACTCATCTTTCCAAAAGAAAGATTATGGGCTTTTCAGACCCAGAAAAAGTGATAAATTAAGGTGAAGCTAAAAGATACATAAATATAGCATTTACAGGGCTACTAGTCCAAAGCCCTATTGGGCATAATTCAGTATACTAATCAGTAATGACCACTGTTATCAATTCCTTTCTATTAATATAAACTAAAAAGTAAGGATTATATTAAAATTGCATGAGAGTGTGGGATGTTTCTTATAGGTAACTCATCTGATTTAAAAGGAAACTGGGGGATTAGATGTGGCTCAAGCAGTTGAGCACCAGCCTCCTGTATACAAGGTCCCTGGTTCAATCCCAATTCCCAGCACCTAAAAAAAAAAAAAAAAAAAAAAATGGAAACTGCTGGGCTCTCCCAATCTCTGGTCTCTGGTTCTCCTTCAAGCTCCCGTGCTGCTTCTGGGCCACAGTAGAGACTAGCTGCAACACCCTTCCCAGATCTCAGCCTCCCAAATTACTTTTGAAAAATAAAAGTCTACAGGTTTTAAATGATCTATAAAATACTTGGAAATTATAATTTTTTTATACACAGGTAATATCTTAAAGCTTCACTGTCATCTTACTATAAATGAATTAATAGCTCATCATATAGAAAGGGTAAGGAAAATCAGTTTTGCTACATTACAGAGAGAAATCCGAACCATAAAGATCACAGAGCAAGTCTGAAGCAAATCATCTGATTTCCAGTTTGTATACATTTCATCCCAAATATACATTGAGTCTCTTCCTATGTACAGAACATTATACTAGATACTACAAGAGGATTCAAAGATGTTTAATACCTGATACCTGTCCCTCTGGAGATGTATGAAAACACAACAAACCATATACAAGGCAGCCTAAATGAACTGTATTAGAAGTACCAATAAAGAGCTATGGAACACATAGGATCAAGAGATTTGTTCTAAGTTCATATGAGACTGAAGAGGATTCACAAAAAAAGGTGAAAAATTAAGTAGCCTTGAAGGATTAGACAGAATTTTCCCTCCTAAAGATTAGGAAAATGAATATCCAGATGGAGAACAAGTATGCTTGGAGAATGCTTATATATAGTATGAGGAATGTTGGGAACATAAAAGACAATAAATGTGGAAAAGTAAGATGAAACCATATCAAGGAGGGCTGGGCTAGTGTGGAAACTTTATTTCAAAGGCAATAAAGAATTATTGAAGTTTTCTGAGCAGGAAATGACACATTTAGATCCATGTTTTGGCAAAGGAAAGTGGAAATGAAGGTTGAAAAGGAGGGGCTGAGAGTGGTAACAGGAAACGGTTAGAAAGAAGGTTACTTTTTAGTGGTCAAAATTCAAAACCCATATCCTATTTTCTACTATGACACATGATATGTTGTACATATGCCAATGCATTGATGAGCACATGCAATTCCTATCAAGCAGATTGTATCTCCATGATGTTCCCTCCCACTCAAGAAACTATATCAGAATGTGAAAATGATGGTATTATAGGGATACTCTTGAATCTGTTCTAATGGATTAAACTATTACAAACTCCTAGTAACATGTTATCACACAACCTAAATGATGATGATCAGAGCCTGAAATAAGTCCACAGTAGTGAGAAGGAAAGAAGGGTGTAGTTTCAACAACACTCAAGAAAACTGTAAGGCCCTGGGAAAGAAGAACCATGTCTCAATAGCTCTGACCACAGCTGTTGCCAAACCATTACAGACCTTTTCTCATGCAAAAACTCTACCTTCCTTTGAAATTCATGGCATTCATTATCAACTCCCTCTCTTTTTTGCTGGCAACAGCTAAGCGATGGGTCATACTCGTCATTTAGGTTTTTGGCATATGGCCAATTAATGCCCTTGAAAGAGTATCATAATTACCCAAATGTTAACAAGCTAATCTTGAGGTTAGTTGACCTGCTCCATTCTAACTACTTTCACCTATATTCTACAACAACAATCCATTGCATGATCACACCTTGTACCTTAACTCTGAAAAGGGAAATTCCAATATAAGAATTTCTAACCAAATAGATCCACCTCTGACCAGATTCTTATCCCTTAAATCTCTCACTCTTGTTCTTCAATATCAGTCACTTGGCAGTACTTTGCATGCCCCCAGGCTACAGCATTCTGTATTTTATATTGGTCTTCTCAGGAATTTATCACTTCACCACTCTTAAATTGCTTACTGCACTGCTGCCCTTATTTCAGAGAGATGAAAGAGACTATCAGTCAAGATTCACATCACTGCTCTCAGAACATAACTATCAAATTATCCAGTCTTACTGGATTCCTCTAAAATGCTATGCATTGTGTTTATTTAAGCCCCTCACACCTCCTCTTGGATCTTCTCCATCAACCTCTGCCAAATGCAATGAATACTTTTTTAGTTCTTCTCTTGGCCTGTCTGCAGCATTTGACTCTCTCCACTATACCCTTCTTGAAATATTCAACCTGGGTTTCCAAGATACATTATCTTCTGTTCGCCTCCCTTCCTCCCTCCTGGTCCCTTATTATTTGCTGGACGCTTTTTCTCTACCTTTCCCTCAGACATTGGTGTTGTAGTGTTTGGTCCTTTTCACTTTCTCCCTGGATGATCTCATCCAAATTCAGGGCTTACTGGCTCCCAAATATTTAATTCTAATCTCAGCTTCTCCCTTGACTCCTGACTCACTGTATCCTGACTGCTCTACCTAGATGCTAATGGTTAAGTTTAACACCCTTCACACCTAAATTATCAAAGTTGGATTTGGCATTGTTTGCTCCAAATCTGCTCCTGTCTATATCTTCTTGGCACATAAGCTCATTACTCATCTAATAACCCAAGTCATTACTAAGTCACCATTAATTTTAAACTCTTTATAGTATAGCAAAGCAGTTAAGAACTCAGGCTCTTAACTACTTGGGTTCATAGCCTAGCACTACCACTCCCCAGCTGTAAGACCTTGGACAAATTACTTAACCTCCTGTGTCTCAATTTCCTCCTCAGGGAGAAAATATTATATAATCTTTAGGGATGATGTGTATTAAATGAGATAATACATGTAAAGTTTTTGTACCAGTGACTGGCACAAAGTTGCTCAAAAAAATGTTTACTAATATTATTATTACTGTCACAGCCAATCAACAAATAACATATTTTATTTTCTTTACGATCACCTCCTCTTCTCCATCTCTCTACTTCTACTTTAGTTTATGTCATGAATTTTGACTATTATACTATGTTTTAACAATATTAAGATGCAAATTTTTTCACATTTTATCATCTCTCACTTGGGATGTTGTCTTGCATCTGATAGTATAGGCAGTTTTGTTTTTCTTCCCTTAGTAGTATACAACAATGATGCATCTTACAACTGATGGTGCCTTTAGGTTCAATGAAATATAGTAAAAGTCTCTTACCTCTTTTTCTGGCCTCTATATTGCCCTGTACTACCCTCCCCCATTCATGACCCCAATACACTACTGCCAGAAGGCCTAGGGAAGAATTCATGAAATAGGTAAAAGCATTCTACACATCAGCTATTTCAATATAAATTAACTTTAGCTGGCATCATAAACATTTTTTAAGGTAGTTGAAGCTTTACAAGGAATTCTGAAAAAAAAATAAAAGCAATTATAATTAATCTTTGAAGATTTATCCATTCATTCACCTAACCCACAGATATTTACAATGTTCTAAAAACTGTTCTAAACAATGGAGATACTGCTGTAAACAAAGTAGACTCAAATCCTAGTCCTCATGGAACTTTCATTTTAATGAAGAGAGATAAAAAATAAAAATATGGATTCTATGAGACAAATGCTATGGAGAAAAAATAAAGCAAGAAAAGGGATAGATTTATCACACTCCTGAGAATGGAGGTAGTAAATGGTTCCCTTGCACAGTGAGAATGCTAATATCATTGGACCTTAGAAACATTTCTCCAAATCCAAGTTCTCAATTAGGTATTTATCCAGGCAACTTTGAATTGGGGAAAAAAAAAAAGTTAAACCTCAAAAGCCTTGGATTTATACAGCCTATAAGCTGATCCACTTTAGTTATCAGACCAATAAGGACTGTGTTACAGCTTCTATGGCCTTGACAAGTCTTTGCCTTTTATATTTTAGGAGGTCATAAATGTTGAATGAGGGCACATCTCAGGTCCACAACTTACTGCCACCCCTGCCTTTCCTGAACTCCCAAAATAGCTAAACGTTCTTTTTAAATGGCATCAATGCTCTGAAATAGGTGCTCCCAGGTGGATGCTATAACTCATTTCAAACTGATTGAACAAGCAATGAATAAGTTTCTTTATTGTTAGTTTTATCTTCCCTTCAGTGCTTGGGGATACAAAATGATCTCGAAAAGTTTGCACTTTATTAACTTCATGAGCCACTAGAAAGATTCTTTCAGTATCATCAGGATAATTCAATGTAGGTACCTTCAGTGTCCTGATATGATTCTCGGCCACGCTCTTTTCTTTCTTAAAGTGCTTCATCAGCTCCTGGATATTTTGTTCATGTTTAGTTTTTACACTCTGCAATGATGATGTAAGATCTTCCAGTTCCCTCTGGTGAACATCTCGCTCTAACTTTAACTGCTTGATGATTGTGGCTGTTTCTTCATCCCTGGATTTCTCAAGCGTCCTGAGGTCAGAAAGGTCCTTAAGGACATCTTTCTTGGCTCTCTCTTCTTCAGCCAATTTATTAGCAAGATCTGCTCTGATGGCACTCAAGTCCTTGACAGACTCTTGCATCTCAAGAAGTTTAGCTTTATCCTTGGCCTGGCTCTTCTTTAGCTCTGTAATTTCTTCCTCCAGATGAGTTTTTTCAACTTGCATCTGACTTTGAATCTTACTCTGCTTTTTCAATTCATTTTCTAGCCTGTGTATGGTGTCCAGGGAATTCTTGACTTCTAGTTCAAGGTCTGCTTGATGAGACATAATATCACTTAGTTTCTTCTCCTTACAGTGAAGCTCCTCCTCTTGAAGGGCACGCTTGGTTAAGACATCATTCAATTCCTTTCGAAGATTCTCCATTTGTTGTAAGGCTGCATAAAGCTGGCTTTTCAAATCATCCTTTTCTTTTAGAATCTATCAGGTAAAGAACATAAAGTGAAAAAGATAATGTTGTAAAATTCATTATAGACTCAGCTAGGTAACAGAATAAAGTTTAACCCATAAAGAGAAAAATAATCATCAAAAAATACTTTGTACTTTGTGCTTCCATTTTAATGAAGAATGATTTTTAGGTTAGAAAAGTGAGGAAAATATACAATAATCCTGAAACCAAAAGGCCCATAAGGGTACACATGAAATATGCATTTTGGATTTTCATCACCAAAATTTATTTAAATTAATCCAGGATAAAAAATAATTACATATAAAATAAAAGAGAGCAAAAGAATGTGCAAAAAAGATTTCTATTATAAAAATAATTTACCAGAAGTTGAAATAATGTAGTACTATCTAAAGTAGCAATGCTTTTCATTCCAATGACTCATTTTTAAAAAGGAGAAACCTTAAAA
>PVKH010001553.1:0-30070 GCA_004027955.1 Chaetophractus vellerosus
AAAAAAAAAAAAAAAAAGAAGATGAGTGGCATATATATAAGTGCTCCCAAATGCTTGCTAACTTTTAAGTAAAATTAGAGCCTTATTTATTTTATGAGACCTTTTCCTGCTTCACACTATAGTCATGGTATCTACTGAGGTAGCATAAGAAAAAGACCAAGTAAATTATAAATTATAAATTGAGCTAATATGAATGATTTTATGTCTTTTAGGTTGTTTTCAAACCTCTTTTGAGTCATACAGGGATCCAGGCACAGGATGCAATGCCACTCTGCTACAGAATGTATTTTGGAGAACACCTTTCATTTTCAGGAACTTTGGATTGCCTCAGAGCAGATATTGTGGATTCAGACACAGCCAAAGAGAGAAAAGGCAAAAGAGCAAGAAGGTGTCTTTTGTGTTGTTGTTGTTGTTATGTAAAATTTTGTGCAAAGTTTATAACGTCTGTTTTTTAACTTTGCTTTCTTCTATTCTAACAAGAAAGTAATTTTAATATCTTAAAGAGAAGATAATTTAAATTTAATAAAAATAGTAGCCACATTTTCTTATTAATTGTTGATTTTTATCAACATGTACTAAGACCTATTTTCAGGTACCTTTTCTTACGATGTTTGACCATAAATGAGAGTCATCCAAAGTGTATATTTGATATATGCACTCAGCAGTTTTTACTTGGCTGTTAGAGTAATTGAATTTTTATGGTTTTATGGATTATTTTATATATTTACTTAGAATTTATTCCTAAACTTTCTGAGTTGACTTGTAGCAGTTAGTATCTTATAGTGGGAACATGGTAGAAATCATACTGAAAATGTAGCCATCAGGAACAAATATATAGAGATGTTAAATGTAGCATGGTAAGAACCATCTTTCACTGCCATTCATTATTGCCAAGGTAGATTTTCACTTTCTTTATTATTTGCACAGGAAATAATATTCTCAATAATAGGTTTTGACTAATCTCTTGGGAACTTGGAATTCCATTTGAGGTGTACTTAAATGTATAAGCACAGTGGAATATGAGCATAGGTGGCACTTATGACAAGAGGTTTTTATAACAGCCTTTGTTTCATCCTTTTTGTGCCTTTGCAAGGTAGTAAATTAAAAGTAGAATGAGCTTGTATTCTATATATATTTAAGTAAAATATATTTTTAATTTGAAAATTTTTATTTAAAAAGTTAAATAATTTAACAAAATTAGTTTTTATAAACTTCTATGGTAAATATGTGTAGAAAAATGTAGCCTTCATACAAATTTTTCAGGTCTAAATATCTGAAGATTTTCTAATCCAGGAACATGGAAATTGCATTGTCTGTTATATACAGGTGCTCCTTGCTTTCACCATAGTGTGGTGACATACAAATGACCATGCAGGTTGAAACTATACAAAGTGATATTAATAATCAGTGGGAAAAATTACAGTTATTTAATGTTTGTCAAAACATTAAAATTCTTGCGCTGTTCATTATAAATGTAAAGGGAATTGAAAAAATATAAAACTAATATTTATTTAGTGCATTGTAATTTAAAACATTAGAAACATAGAGAATTAAAGTGTTTCATTTCTTTGTAACAAAACTTATCAAGGAGAGTTTGAACAGTGCTTGCCTTCCTATCATATAATTTGCAATACAGGATGAGCCCCTTTTCTGTACTTTGGCGAAATGTCAAACTCCTTTTTAAGAATGGATCCGCTTCCAACATTTTATCCTTTGTACTTTCAAAGTTGTGAAATATCTCCAAGAAGTCCTTTACTATGAAGTTTTTGCCAGCATCACTTCCTCTTATTTTCACAATTGTTTTATGTTGATAAGTTCTTCTTCTCTGTATTCCTCTAGCTGCATATCTAGACCCTCTGCATATCTAGACTCTCAGACAACAGAGGTGTCAAACATTTCCATGGTCAACTGTTTCTTCTGTGACTACATTTATATCCAATTAAATTTCACTTCTTTGTGTTTTTTTTTTGTATGTTTCTTTGCTTTATTTTCATTTTTGTTAGCCAGTTCCCTCTTTGATTATCCATTTTTGTAAAGTATCACATGGTTTATGGCTAAAAGGCAAGGAGGCAACACAGCTGCATGCTGTACTATCTATGTGTGGACTAAATAACAGACTGAATAACAAATGTCCATACACTGGCAGACTTTGAAAGAAGTGATGTGATTGGTCAATGACCATGATGTGTATTTGTTATTTATGTAGTGATTTTGTACTGAAGAGCTATCAGGGAAGTTTGTATGTTATACACATACAGAAAGTTTTAATTATTGTGGCAATTAAAATTTGAATCATGCTGTTGGGAGGCCTGGTGTTGTTTAACTAAACCATGGTGACAATTCATGTATGTTGGAACCAAGCAAACCTAGCTACCAAAACATTTAATATCTATATATATACACTCCCTTATTATAGTTTAAAAATCTGAGCTAAGGTTTTAGCCAACTATCATATATATGTGTGTGTGTATATGTATGTACATAGGCATGTATATGTGTATATACGTATGTGACATGAAAATACACATAGGGTGTATATAGCTTCGTATATATTATTAGACATAAATGCATAAGTAGAGAGTTAGTTGGGTTATAGTTATGGCCTATTTAGTGACCTACTAAATACCATGAAATACTATCACAGGCTAGACTTTCATCTGACCACACTTCCCTTTTTATGTTCCTAGATAGGTTGAGTGACTCTCTGAATTTCTTGCATTTGGTCTAGCTGAACCTATCCTCTTTTAATTTTTCCACTGATATCACAGCAGCTCTGAGTGTTCTGCATTCTTACTACTAACCCATGGTTAGCTTTCATTTCTCAGATCTCCTATAATTCCACCTTAAATTCTTTTTTATATGGAGACCTTCACCACACCAAATTTTTCCTGGTCATTATTTCAGTCTTTTTTAGGTTGTTTTTTTTTTGTTTTTTGTTTTTTGGATTTTTTTTTTGGTAGCACATTGTTAATTATGCTAATTATTGTACATATGGTTAGGCTGTAATTTCTTGTATAAACATGCATAACTTTCCTACTAGGTTGTAAATCCAGGGCAGTTTAAAATAATTTAGCATAGGGTCTGGCATGTAGCAAGTCCTCATAAATATTAATTTCTTTATTTCCTTATCTTCAATCAAGAGTTGAATATATTAAAGACTTGATAAATGCTTTAAAAATTGTTTATAACCTTTGGTACTAGTGCCTATGCCAGTTCTTTACCTGACTGACTGCTTTTGCCTTGAATGACTGCTTCATCATAGACCCAGATTTTTTTTTCCTTTACCTGAATCTCCCTTTTTAAGACTTTCTTGCCACCCTTACATGTTTTAGATTTTTGCTTTTGCTTACTTTTCTAATATCTGCAGTTGTGGACTATTTTTGCCTCTTTTTTGGTCTCCTCTCTCCCATCTGTTCTAGTTCTCAAAATCCAATTTTTCCTTCTCTGATTGTACGCTTGGTATTGATTTTAAGTTTCCTGTGATATTAAATATTTTCTCAGATGATGCTACAATGGGGTGTTTTTCTTATTAAATAAGAGCTAATAGTATTCATTAAGGAGTTACTGTCCTCTAATTGTAAGTTATTTATTTTAAATTGAGAACACCAAAACAGTTTCTTATTTCTTGGAAAAAAACTCCTGTGTTTACTTTGATCTGTATAACTGCATATTCGTATTATACGTGGAAAGAGAGGAACAAAATACCTTTTTAAAGTTTTAGTGCTTGTGTTTATTGTTTGGTGGTTGACAATTATTATTAGTAGTTGGCCTATGGAAATCTAAGATATTTTTGGCTTTTATAATATTTAAATTGATTATGATATTCTTGCCATGGAAATCTTTAGATAAGCAGGAGGATTTTCTAGTTAATTTACATAAAGCTTTAAGTTTTTACATGTATATTTGTTTTTATTCATTGCTTTCCTCACCTCTTTTAACTTGGCAAAGTATGCCATGAGGTGTTCATTTCTAATACAAAGTTATTATAAAATATTAAGAAATTAAATAAAAAGTTCATAAAGGAGGAGGGATAGTTAAGGTAGGTGTCCTAAGTTTGGTATCAATAAAAGCTCTATAAGAAGAGCACAGGGCTCATAATTAAGAAATATCCAAATTTGGAAGTGTTCAAGCATCAGTTGTACAGCCACTTGACAAAAATATTGTAGAAGGAATTCAGGCATCAGCTTTATGGTTGAATGAATTGTAAAACCTTTACAATTTAAAATAAATAACTTACAATTAAAGGACAGTAACTCCTTAATGAATACTTCTAATCCTGGCTTCCTCACCAATGAGCTTGTTAGAAGTCACTTAATTTTTCTAAACCTTGTTGTTTGCTTTTTTATTTAAAGGGTCCTGTGATAGATGTGAAAGCACTTTGAGGGAATTTAAAGTACTCTGCAAATACTAGGTAGTATTATGCCTCTGCCAAATTACCATAATGGTGAGAAAAATTGTTTTATCACGTCACTGAAATAATGTCTTTTAAGACTGATTTTGAAGCTAGGCTTGTCAATTTTAGAGTAAAATCGAGAAGGAAGACTTAAGGCTCAACATCCAGCTTATAAAAAGGCTGTCCTAGTGGAAAGGCATGGTCTGCTTGGTCTTTTGTTTAAAATTATTTAAAAGGTTTGTAACATATTTCAACTTGGAGATCATTTTGCTTATCAATTAATAAAGATTGTGAAGTTTTGGGAAAGAAGTAAAACTTTGTTGTTTTCTTTTCCTTTTTTTTTTTTTACATTTTTAGGCAGGGCCATGTGAATCTGCCTCCACTTGAATTCAAACCAGCATTAATGTTGGAAACCTTTAGCATCAGTGCTGTTGTGATGGAAAAATCAGTGTGCACACCTCAGAACTCTACCAGTGCCCTTTCTTTTCATGATCTCAACAAGCGTTATTACAATACCTTTCATTGCAACTTTACTATTTCCTGTCAGTCAATAAGCCAGCATGTAGATATGGCTTTGGTTCGTCTTATTCATCAATTTAGCACAATGATAGATGACATCAAAGCAACTCAGACTGATATTAAACTTAGCAGATATACAGCTGGATCAGCTTCCCCAACACCAACTTTCAAGACCAGGAAACACCGGGATTTTCGCTCTTCTGATTTTAGCCGCAGTTCTAGAGGAAGTCTTAATGGTGGCAATAGAGTAAATAATGCAAAGAACAAAAGGACCAACAATGAGAATAACAAAAAGGAAGCTCGAAACAAAAATTCTTTAGGAAGATCTGAAAGAAGAACTTCAAAAGTATCGAGGAAAGGTTCAAAGGATGTGGTAGAGCATGTGACTATTCATATGGATGACTCTGATTCAATTACAGTGTCAGAACAAAGTGAGCCTTCAGCAGAGTGCTGGCAGAATATGTATAAATTGCTTAACTTCTATTCACTTATCTCTGATCCAACAGGAATATTGGAAAAATCTTCAGAAACATTTGGACCAGCAGGTAACAGATCTTTTCATGTTTTAAAATTTCCCATTTAGAATATCAATAATAATAATAATAATAATAATAATAATAATAATAAGGCAGCAGACTAGTAATCAAGTTGTCCTAATTTTATATGTGGATAATTGAAATGCACAGAAATTGGCAATCACCAAGAAGAGAAAATAGTAATGGCATTCAGATATTCTGCCACTGCATTTCCTACCCTCCCTTACTCTTACACAGTATGTACTTAGAGAACTCAGACCTGATTTCAGATTTTTACCTCTACTATTTATTATTGATAGGGCCTTGGGGAAATCTTGAAAATTTTAAATTCATTTTGGTAGGGAACAAGAGTAAAGAGCTACTTGGGAATGTATAAGAAAGAAAGGTAAGAGTTTGAAATGTCCTTCCATTTTGCAGTTTTCATATCTGAACCCATATGTATTTCCATTTACTTACATAGGAGTTCGAAGTCCTACAGAACCAACATGTAAAGTGGTGTTTGAGAATGAGCAAGACAGCAACAGTTTGACTAAGACACAGAGGAAACGTAGTTTGGTCACTTCTGAACCTCAGCATGTTACTTTAATAGTATTTGGGATTGGCATGGTGAACCGCACACATCTGGAGGCAGACATTGGTGGGCTAACAATGGAATCAGAACTAAAAAGAATTCATGGCAGTTTTACCCTTAAGGAAAAAATGAAAGGTATGACAATTTTCTGATTCTATAGTGCTACTTTTCTGAAAAAACCAATGGCCATGTCTCCAAAATTCCTACTTGGAAATATTTATTCAGAAAATGGGAGTTCCCAAATTCCAAGGTAGGGTGCCAAGAGATTTGAATGTAATTGAAGATCAGTGAAGAGGCAGCTTTGCTATCTAATGAAAGTATTTGGGCATATACAGATGTAAGACAATGTACCTTATGCTCATAGGTACTTCTTTGATTATCTTTTAATATCACCTAGTAAGATGTTTCTAATATCTGAAAAATTTACCAAAATAATGAAATTTGTGAAATATTTGCTTTTCTTTATTACTACTATAGAAATCTTATAACCCAGGATTCATTTAGTATCACTATAAAAAGAGATCCCTTAGTTGATATAACATTTCCTAGATTAGCCAAAACGTACCATACATCTTGAGTATGATCATGCAGTCTATGGAATTTCACCAAATCTAAGGCAGCATCAATATGAAGAAGTACCATTATTTTATTTTATGTATCACAGGGAAAGAAAATAATGCTGCCATATCTTGGTCAGATGCTATTGATGGTAAGATGTAAACCAATTTCAGAGACTTTAAAAGTAAATTCTTGTTAGAAAGCGTGGTTACAATATTTGCCCCCTGTCTTAGGCATTTTAAAGCTATTAAGCCAACTTTAGAAACTGAGTAGCATGAAAGTGAAGTGTGTTGTGAAAATAACCTTACAGGTTATATTATATGAAAAAAGGAAATCATGAATCATCATCTGTTTTTATTGTTAACTCAATTGATTGTCGAATATGTAAAGTTTAATTAAAAGTTGCTTTCAAACTACCTTTCATAATAGACCCCACTTTACCTGTTATATTTCATACCCTGAATATTTATTACATACTTAAGAACTAATTTTAAATTAAAAAACTTTGAACCATTAATGAAATTTCTCCTAAGAAATTAAATGGATTATAAATTGCTAAGAAAAATGCAAACATATTCTCAATTCTGCTTAGAAATATAGATAAAGGATATAAACAATACACAAAAGAAATTTCAAATGGCTAAACTGACATAAAAATTTGCTCAACTCAGTGTTACAAAAAAAATGAACAGTTTTTTAAATTTGTTGGTTTAGCAAAACTCAAAAATGACAATGCCCAGTTTTGGTGAGGATAAGGGAAATGGACATTTTCATTCATTTATAAATTGATATAAATTGGTTTAACACTCCTGAAAATGAACTCAATAGCTTATATCAATAATCTAAAGTTCAAACTTTGATTTAGCAATTCCAGTTCTACAAATCTAGGTAGAAGAAATAATTGTGATTCTGTGTAAAGAATGTCTGTACAAAGAAGCTGACAAATGTCTGTCATTAAAGAATTAGTTATTGTTACATCCATATCACAGTTTACAATGTTACCATTAAAAACCATGTTGCAGAATTTATTAATATGGTAAACTGTTCATATTGCTAAATGAAAAATTAGGCAAAAAGTGTATTGGTGATTTGATTGGACCCTTGTAGGTAATAAAACTATTTATTTTACACCCTATGTTAAAATCACTGGAATTATATGGAGCAAGATTGCTAGTTTATGTGGTTTCTTTTTCTTATTCTTTATGTTTCTTTGAATTTTCCATTTTTTCTGCACTAAAAGTATTACTTCTGAGGTTTAAAATGTCATTAGGCTATTTAATGCTTGAATGGAATTAAACTGTATATTCAATATCCAATTTTAATATATATTATGTATGTACATATGAATGCATAGAAATAAACATCAAGGAAATTTTAAAAAATACTTCTGAAATAGTTTAGCAGATTTATCACAACTTTAAAATTAACTTGTCATTGGCTATATTATGAACATAATATAATTTTAATATGAAGTACACTTACCTAGAATTCAAATGATTTTCTCCTCACATTTAAGATGTTTTACATCAAAAGATGACTGAGACATGTGCCACTGCTCATATTGGTGGAGTTAATATTGTGCTGCTTGAGGGAATTACACCAAATATACAGTAAGTGTGTTGATTTTTATTATTTTCTCATACTTGTTTGTTATCGTTTTGTAGGAAGCTTAAGCACTTTGGATGAATCCATAACTGCTCTGTTTTGAGGTTTATAGTGTTCCTAGATGTTGAGATTCTGACTGTCATTTAAAAATTACCAAATAAAATCTTTTTAGAGGAATAATTCATTTTCCTTTCTAAAATGTTTTACTGCTTGCCTCCCACCACCCAAAAAAACTGACTCTCAATACATTGTAAGATCATCTAACAAGAAAAATGCTCACAGTACAAATTTTATTTCAAAATATAAGAGGCAGAAGCCCAATTAATTCAATAGTAAAAGAAAATTATGGGAGAAGAGTATAGACCAGCTGTTAAATTTGTATTAACTATAACTAATCATTTTCCATGTTAACAGTGTGTTTCAAAACTTTCCCATTTATGCATTTAAGGAGTTAATAAGATCTATTAAATTCTTCTGATAGTTAGGTAAGCCTTTATAGTGAGTATACCATGTTATATATATTTATACATATATATATAACTTTCCTTTCGACTCTGCTCTTACCTTTTTCTTACAAGTTCTAATTTTAGATCTGTTCAGAAGTGCTTTGATAATGATTGTATTTATACATGGTTTTCAAATCTAATCTAGTATCAATACAGTTAACCAGTTGACTTTGTACACACACTTGAGAGTATATGTCTTCATTCCTAACTTCCTTTCAGTGAAGCAATTTTACATTCTAACCATAAAACATGTTTTGACAATTTAGGCCAGATTTTCAGAATTTGCTCACTCAGTATAATAACTAGTTAATCTTGTGTTACTGTTGTCCTATAAAGCATCCATCATGCTAAATACCCAATTAAATAGAGGATTTGGTTCAGCACTATAAAAATTAAATATTAATCATAGATTGACTAAATATGATCAGTTATACATATATAATATTTTTAAAATCTGGGTATTATGACACCTCTCTTGGGGAACATTTCCTGAAGTGGATGTTTATAAACTGGGTATAGCTTTCTGCATTGAGTTTTAGTTAAAATCGATGTTCCCAGAGTCCAGTATTCTCAAGACTTTTGGAAAGCATCTCAGATATAAGTCTTTTGGGGTGGTTTGGACCTGCAAGTCTAGAACCAAAGTGAGTATCCTTCATAATGACTGCCTGGGACCCAAATCACATTTCCTGAGCCATCTTTTAAAGACAGACCAGGACAGTCCCAGTGGTGAGAGACAAGATCTTTCTCTCGTTCATTCAGTATGGGGGAGGGGCATTATTATATAATAATTACAATCTTATTAATTTTCTCTGTGGGCCAGAAGCCTCACATAGATAAATCTTCACAACAGTTCTGTGAACTGGGTTAATTTTCTTTTTCTGGATTTATTCCCTGGCTTTTCATTTCCAATTTCAATTAAAAGGAAAAGAAACTTTTAAAAATAATTTAAAAGGTACTGAGCAATAAATTGTAAAATGGAAAATTAGAAAATCTTTCCAGATGATTGGTCATATTGTGACTAATTGATGCATGAATGTTTATTTGCTTCCTTTTTTGTTTTCCTGCTTTCTCTTCAATCTTCTTCTGTAGACTGGAGGATTTTCCTACATCTCCTACAAGCACAGCCAAACAAGAGTTTCTGTAGGTCATATTATTCTTTTTCGTGACTTTGTGATTAACATAGTACTGAATATTTTAAAAGATAAATATTTAAGATTGTCTGCATGGCTATGAATGCATGTTGTTATTTTATAGCTTTAATACAGACCATTTATAGATTAAACTTACTAGTGTTCAAGAAAGAATTGCAGGTAAAGCTAATTCATACATTGTTTTGTTGTTGAAAGTTTGTAACACTACTTATGTGTGCTTGTGCTTTTTAGATATGTTTCTGTTAAATTTTATATTACCAAAAATCCTTGTTAATGTTTAACCTGATCATACAAGCTAAAACGCTTCACTATGCAAAAGAGTTTTCACTAACTGCAAAAATAATTGTTTAAATAATTATTAAAACACTAATGTATGAAAATATCTGGGCATCTCACCCTAATAATTCTGTTTTTGACATGGAAGAAGTTTACTGTTAAAATAATAGTATTGACTTTTACTATATGTACTTTGGCATTTTGAGTGGCTTGATTTGACCCACTATATATCTGATATTTTGTGGTAGTAAGATATACTGAGTTGCTATATTTAAATATTCATCATGAGTCCATTAACATGACAAATTTATATGTTACTTAGCACTAGTTATTTCTTTGGACGTTTTCTATAAAATTTGAATATGCCAAATAAGTAGATGAATGTGTATATTATGCTCCATGATGCTAATGTAGTCATACTTGGTGACATTTGTTTCATTTTGTACTGATGATATGGCGTAGACCATGGGTTCTTAACAAGGGGTCCATGAGCTTGAATTTAAATTCAAGAAAACATTATTCTTGTGGGGACGTGTTGGTGTGGGTATGATATATTTATTAAATAATACACAGTATAGTGTGAACTTAGTAAGGAGTCCATAGTTTTTACCTGACTGGCAAAAGGGTCTGTGGAAGAAAAAAGGTTAAGAACCCCTGGCATAGACAAAATATCTTTATCACTTCAACAGCCGCCTACAAGTACTGAAAAAGAATAAACGCACTAATATTGAACATAGAGAATTGAATGATTTCGGGAAATAACTCCTTCACGTTGATGTTATTTTAACAGGGGTAGAAAAAGCATCTAATTCTACTTCAGTTGTCATAGTAACCAGAGAATATTTATTGTTTCTTTTCTTTTTATCACTGAGTTCTCTACATGTATAACCAAAAAAAAATGTCAATACTGCATGACTTTGGAGGGAATGCTTTTTTAATAGCTCAAGGTTACATTTTATCTGCTCAAAAATTATTTATTAGATTATTTATTATGTGCTAAGCAGTATATTAGGATTCAGGGATATAACAGAAAACAAATGAGAGGTGGTCCCTGTTGGGATGTCACTTACACAGTCATCCCATCCCCCTTTTAGGGTTTCCTAGTGGGAAAATTAAACATGTAAGTTGTAATTACCAAATGGAAAAGGTAATTCCAATGATTTAATTATTGACTAAATAACAGGTGACCACTACACTCCCTGTCCCCATTGTAGAGGTTTTCTTGGCAAAATTGGATTGTCTCAGGCAGTTTAGGCCAGGCTGCATAAATGAGACTACTCTTCACTCTGCTTCTAAATTGGGACCTGTACATGCAAGTAGATGGGGTGGGAGTAAGGATAGAGGTAAAATTAACAAGTCCTCAAATGTGCTCACTCAACCTAATGCATGGACAAGGATGGCTAGCCTGCCTCTAAGGCCCTACTACTTGGACTCAGGAAGTAAAAGAAGGTAGGAAAAGGCCCTGGCCTGATGAGGCACTGAGGTCATTGTAACTGAGGCTCACAGAGGATCTAGAAGGATCCTGCATAGTGGACTACAACTGATAAAAAATTATTTAATCAGACATCTTGTTCACTTGCCAGGAACTTTTCCTATATATTACGCATGCCTGGCATGCTACAAATTGTTTTTGCTTGTTTTGCCTTTGTTTTTTTCCTTCTTTTACTTTATTTTCTTTATTTTTAAAGAAGCTTTAGATTACATAAATGCTCCATCAAAAATATAGGGGATCCCCATATATCCCATCCCCTTCCCCCATTAACAACATCTTTCATTGACGAACACATTGAAGCACTGCCACTAACCGTGGTCTTTAGAGATTTTGGCTACTGCTTTCTTGTAAAAAGTCATGTATGTTCATTTTATATGGCCTAAAGTGACAACTCTATTTAAGAATTATAATTTAATTATGAATAGACAATTGGTTTGTAAACTGTTAAATTAATAAAGATGTCCTTCCAGATTTTCCACATATAGTTTGATAAGAGTGAATCAGACATTCCTCAACAGTTTCTGGTTCAATTTGATCACCATGTTGTCCAACTCCAGGTTGCACCGTTCACATTGTAGTGATGGCATCATTTATATAGACTACAGTGTGAATGGGGGACTTCTAGACTTGGGCAATACAGGACCCATGAAGTCCCTAGCATCAAACTTTCCTCTGAAATACCTTAGTAGAATCTACAGTAGGAGAGCAATCAGCCCTACTAGGTTTTCATTTTGACTTTTGGTGTGTAGTTAAAAACCTACTGTTGCATTACATGCTTATATGATTGAAAGTATGGGATAACTTATATAGGTTATAAAGGTAAAACTGTGAGATAAGTGTGAAATATCTTGACTGTTCTGGTAACAAGACAGATTTCTTTGTAAAAGTGTGTTTAGTTTCACTCAGTAAATGGATGCTGTTCTTAAGTAGTAAGGAAATGTTTGGTATCAGCCCTGTCTCATATATTCTGGCTTATGTTGAACATCAATGTCAAATGAAATATCATTGGTGGTAAACAGTGGTTTTATCTATTAGAATATATTAGAAGAGATTGAAAGCATTCCAGAGCCTACCCTCAGACTGACTAGACCAGTTCCATAAAATAGCCTTTTTTTCAGTGAGCAATAATCCCTGATAAATAATTGCCTTTGTGGAGGAAAGAAGTGTAGATCTCTAGTAATCTTTTTTTAATTTAACATGATAGCTAGATTTCACTGTCTGTAAATAATCAAGACCTCTGATAGAGTCACTGTTATGGTTCTCAGAGTTTATTCTAATAGAAGTTATATGTGATAAATTGATTCTTTTTATCATCTTGAGACTACAGACTGAGCAGAGATAAATATATGTGAACTGATCTAAGTTAATGTGAAATATGCATTTTTTGTGTTTTGTTAAATCTGTTGGTCAGGAATCAATTGCCTATTTGAAGAATTATATTTATATAGAAGTATCCTTTTATTATCTGGGCATTTAAGGGTGCAATTAATTGACATAGACCTTTCCATTATATATGTCAAAGCCTGCTTAATCATGGCTTCTACTTATATGTCCTATAACATGCTATCTATGTAATTCCACAGTTGTAGTGTTGAGAATCATTCTTCTGCTTTACTAATTTCTGCTTGTTTTACAAGTACTTTTTGAGCATCTACCATGTTCCAGGTACTGGTCTAAGAACTGAACATATAGCAGGAAATCAAGAAAGATAATATCTCTGCTTTTAAAAAGTCTGTACCAGTAAAACTTACTAACTCATAACCAAGAATAGTAACCCTACTCATTATGACTTGAACTTATGTCATTTCCTTGCCACTTGTTGAAAATATATTGAGTACAAACTGAAAATGCAAGTTTCATTTCTTTCCTGTCAGTTTCTTTTAACATATTGGACAATTGTTGGTGTGATTCCTTTGGCTCTTTCTGATTGATTAGATTTTAAGAAATATGGTGATTATCTTTTTCTTTTTATACTCAGGGTTAGTAATCTCTTTAGTGGTTGTACAGACCCCTAAAATAAGTTGGAAGGGAAAAGAGGAGTTCTGAATAAAGAAAATAATCAAAATAACATTTTGTGTGTGAAATGTTTCGGTGTTAATGTGTTTACTTACATATGAGCACATAGTTATTTTCTTCTGTTAACTCTATTGTAGTATAGAATGCTAGTCACTGTAAACACTGTAAAGTAAATGTATGTCATTATTTTTAGAAAACATTATTTCTTCAATATATTATTTTTAAAGCATGAAAAATCTTGTCATTAAAATATTTAATAGTATTTCTCTTGCTCTCAAAAATTTTTTTTAAATTTCTCTTTATTTTGGGTACATTTTAATGGTCCTTCTTCTTTATTGATAGAACTGTAGTGAAATGTAGTATTGCCAAGTCTCAAGCCCTCTACAGTGCCCAGAGAGGACTGAAGACAAACAATGCTGCTGTGTTCAAAGTAGGAGCTATCAGCATCAACATTCCTCAGCACCCTGCCACATTACATAGCATGATGGTTCGAAGTTCTCACCAACTATCAAAACAGATCTCAGACCTCATCCGACAACCTTCTACAATGTAAGTTATTTCTTAATGTTCTGTGATGCTGTAATACTTCACTGCATTTGTTGCTGTGTTAACAAATGTTTGGAGGAAGATGAGGGGTTACTTCTAAGTATTGACCATTATGGACAGTGGGACAGGTAGAAAGTAGCTAAGACATAATCATATTGGATATCATTCAACAACTATGAATCATATTGGATATCATTCAAGAACTATGTCAGAAATGCAATTGTCAGTTTTCCAAATTGCGTAAATAAAGCTTAAGTGATCCTAGAGATCTCTGGGCATCATAAGATGTAGTAATGAAAACAACTCAATGAGTTCTAGGACTGTATCTATCCTAATTTATTTTAAACTCACTGAAATTTTTGACTGCACAGGGTTTTAAAAATTACAGTAGCCAATTCTGTCCCGTGCATTGTTTTGTGCTGTCCTTAATAGGGAATTATTATACTGGTTCAAGGTAGAATTTGGTCATGCCACATATACATTTCAAAGGGCAGTGTAGATCTTTGTACTTTAACCTTTATTCTGTCTGTCTGTAGCCCTTGTTCATGGGTCTGCACTACTGAGCCTTATTCCTGGTCTCCAAAAGCTATAACTAATGAAGAACTATTAAAATAATAATATGCAAAAAGGTTAAAAAATTTTGTTTCCTTTCTCCCATCCTATAAGGTGGTAAGACATTAGTGTGTCTTTTGATGGTGTCCTATTTCAGTGATTTCTTTCTTCCAGTTGTTCTATCTGGATTGCTAATTCTAATGTATTATTGATTCATGTCTGAAGCTAAGTAGTAATAAATTAAATATGTTTCTTCTGTGAATAGAATATGGAATCCTGAATATGTACATAAGCCTTAGTTTTAAATTATCCTGAGGAATTTCCCCTTATTATAAAGTTTTGACAGTAAACTATAGTAGTTAAATAAATCAGACTGGAGTCAGATTGACTAAATCCAAATCCTGCCTTTGCCTCTTTTTTTAAAAATTTTTATGTATATATATATATTTTTAGGATACATTAATTACATAAATGTTACACAGAAATTTTAGGAGTACCCATATGCCACCCTCCCACACCTCCCACAACCTCCCACATATATATCCTTCATCAGTGTGGCACAACAATTGTGATAGATGTACACATTTTGGGGCTTTGCCATCAAGCATGGATCACAGTTCAGACTGTAGACCACCCTCTCGCCCATACGGTTCTGCATGATACATGATGATATAAAATGGCCTATAATCCTCCATTGCAACATCACCCATGACAATTCCCAAGTCCCCACAAAAATCCTGTATTACAATTGCCCTTCCCTCTCCCTGCCCCCAAAGTGTCCAGTGACCCTGGCTCCACATAATTTTGTAATTTCTTCCATTGCATGTATCACAAGTCTATAACAGGACACCAGCAAGTCCATTCTAGTCCATAGTTTTTCCCCCAATCCCAAGGAGTCAGGGATGGTGATGTCCCCTCCACCACCAAGTGAGGGGGAACTTATATCCCGTGGATACGATGGAAGAGTTGATCTGCCTACAGCTGCAGGCTCTCTCCATTCCCCAGGATAGCCGTCGTCGATCATCATCTCCCCACTCGGTGTCCTGGGTGAGTCCATTGAGTTGTAGAGTAGGAGTTGCAGGTCCACAGAGCCTCTGGACCCAGTTGGCACATGGATAGGCTCTGGTCTCTGGAAGTACACCTAAAACTCTGGCATCAAATATAGGTTTGAATAGAAGAGACCGATGGACCATGAGCAGTGAAGACATATTTCATTCAGTCTCTGTCACATTCAGGAGCAAGGGTTCCAAATTAGGGCCCACTGGTAAGGCACCAAAGCCCTCAACAGGCCCTCTGTTTGGGTTGATATCCATATTGGAAGCCTAGGAGGTCCTACTGGGGTGTGCATAAGTATTACCTCTGGGTTGGTCTCCCAACTCTCTTTGAATTCTCCTAGCCCTATGAATTCATTTGTCTTAACATTTCCCCTTTTTATTCGGAGTCTTTTTCCTGTTGTTCTGCCCGTTGGCATTTGTTAGTAATCCCTCATTGCCAGGGAGGCTCATCCCCAGGAGTCATGTCCCATGCTGGGTGCCTTTGCCTCTTGATAGTTACGATTCCTCATTTTCAAAATGGAGATAGTACCCATTCAAAGGGTTTTGTGAAATAAATGAATAAATTAGATAAAACACACAATGCTCTAAGGACAGTACCTGGTACACTGTAAACACATAATTATTGTTATTTTTGGTGGTGTTATTGTTAATATTGGAAATAATTTTAGTGGCAGTAGCAGTAATGGTCTTATAATCAACAGTGGAGTGCATAATGGTTAAGTCATGGTATATGGAATCTGATAAACCTGAGTTTAAATCCCAGTTTTGTATTAATGATATGAATGGTCTTGGCAATAACATTCCAGGAGTTTATATTGTTACTATTCCTTCCTTACTTTTATAGATCATCATTTTTTAACAGTTTTTGAGAGGTCTCATGTGATTTAGTATTGGAAAGAAAAATTTTTACAGTGTATTTTTTCTAATTTTCACCAAGGACTTGGTAATTTTATACAATAAAATGGTGACTGTTCTAATTGTGGATCTTTGTGGGGTTTTTTTGTTTGTTTGTTTATAGCCCACAGCCTGTAAAAGAAGATATTGCAACCCCTCTACCTTCTGAAAAAACCCCAACCAGTGTTAATCAAACTCCTATTGAAACAAATGAATTTCCTCAGCTACCTGAAGGTTTAGAAAAGAAGCCTATTGTTCTTAAATTCAGTGCCATGTTAGATGGTATAGCCATTGGAGCAGCACTTTTGCCATCTCTGAAAGCGGAATACAAGATGGGAAGAATGCGAAGTCATGGAATGACAGGTAACATTGAATTTTGAATCCAGCCTCTTAAAATTTGATTTGTGAATTTAGTAGCTTTTTTATAAAAGGATAAATTTGGTTTTCTAGACATTCTATGAAAATGTAAGTAATTTTTAGCACAAAAGTTTTAAATTTCATTAATGATGTTTTCCGGTCAAGTAAAAAATATGAATTCATCTGCTTGAATGGCCAGAATAAACCCTACTTTCATTTGAATTCTTTAAAGTCTTTTTGAGGCCATTTCTCTTATTCAAACTAAGTTGAATAATGAACCAGTGTCTACATCTTCAAAGCTAGGTTCTTATAGCCTAAATTTAGACTTGGTTTATTTTCACATTGGGAGCAATTAACTCAAAACAGAAGTAATTTGACTAAATCACAATAGCTACTTCTGTAGGGTTTATTGATATATATCCTGGAATTTGTTTTTTAAATTTTATTTTATTGTGAAATATATTTTATATACAAAAGATTTAAGTTACACACACATGTGCATCATTAAAGAGTAGTAACAAAGGCCTGTGAACCCATTAACCTACCACACAACCTAAAATTATATTCTGTTTGTAGTATGTTAAGCATCTTAGATGTGTATATTCATGTCTTCCATTACGTTTAGCAAGTTGTCAGCCTTTATTTCTTTGAATATTCTCTCTGCCACTTTTCTCTTTCTTCTCCTTCTGGGAATCCTATAATGAGTATATTGGTATGCTTGATAGTGTCCCACAGGTTTCTCAGGTTCTTTTCACTTTTCTTCATTTTTTTCCCCTCAGATTGGATGATATCAATCGTCTCATCTTCAAGTTCTCTGGTTCTTTATTCTGCCATCTCCAATCTGCTGTTCAACCCCTTTAGGGAATTTTAAATTTCTGTTAATGTGGTATTCAGCTCTGGTTGGCTCCTTTTTGTAATTGTCATGTCTCTATTGATATTCTTTTTGTATTCATCTATCATTTTTCTGACTTTATATAGTACTCTGTTCATGTTTTCCATTAGCTCTTTGAGTATATTTAGGATCATTTTTTTAAAGTCTTTCTGGAATGTCCCAGATCTGATCCTCCTCAGTGATGGTTTCTGATGCTTTAATCTTCTCTTTTGCCTAGATCACCTTTTCCTGTTTGTTTGTATGTTTTGTAACCTTTTGTTGAAACATGGACATTTTGATATTATAGTATGTTAATGCTGTAATTTAGACTCCAAGTCATCTGTTCCTTAAATTTATATCCAGGCTAGTGTGATAACAGAACTTTCCTTGATTGCCAGGAGCTAACAAAAAATTTAAAAAGGAGGAGGAAAAAAAGAAAACATCTTTCTCAGTCTTTGAAAATTGACATGTGAGCTCTTCTGTAGGGCTTGTCCATACAATGAGTTTGTAGAATAGCTCCAAGCCAAGCAGTACAGGCCTCTTGTCTTGGGCTTCCACTTGGGCAGTTTCCTCAAGGTCCCAGGCACTGTACTATATGTCCTACAGTTAGCAATCCCTTACTCCAGGTAGTACAACCTGACTGCTCTCCCACAGCATTCTATAGGAGAGTTTGGTGAGCTGCCTTCTACATGCATGACAAGTTCTGGGGCTGTTGGCCCTTCAGTCCACCACCAGACAGATTGAGCCAGGCATACATGCTCCCATTATGTGCACAAGAATTATTCTGCCCTCTCCACCCCAGACCTGGGGCCAGGAATCTGTACTGGGAGTGTGTGCTGGCTCCAGTCAAGCTGGTTCGAGGATGGTGAAGGGGCAGCCAGGGTGCCACGAGATCCTACTGCTTTTAAGTGGCCTTTTTCTTGATTTGGTACTCATCCTGTTACTACAGTCCTTTAACTGTTTCCTGGAGCTTTTAGAACGATGTTTCTGCCAGTTTTTACTGGTAGTTCAAAGGTTCTGTTGGGGACAGAGCCCTGAAGCTCCTCACTCTGTCATCTTGATCCTGCACTATTAAACAATGTAATGTTTGCGTTTGCTTTTGAACTTTATGTGGAATCCCACCAACATATTTTTTGCTTGCCTTTTTTCCCCCCTACATTATGTTTGAGAGTCATTGGTGCTCATTTATGTATCTGTGGTTCATTCATTTTTCCCTGAAATATATTAGTGTATGAAGTGAATATATAACAGTATAGCCCTTCTACTGGTGATGGATCTTTGGCTTATTTGACTTTTTTGCTGTCTCATACACATTACCTGTTACACATGTGTAAGGTTTTTTGAAGGATATTTACCTAGGAGTGGTACAGTTAGATTGTAAGGTAGATGTACCTTTAGTTTCACTAGGAAATTCAAAACTGTTTTCCAAAGTGCTTAGGCCAATTTACTTTTCCACAAGTGTTAGATGAGAGTTCACATTGTTCCATATCCTTGACAACACTTGGTATTGTCAGACATTTTAATTTTGTTTGGTGAGTGTTAAATTGTATCTCATCAACCCTGTGACTCATTTCTTTTTTCTTACCTTATTGCACTTGTTAAGAATTCTATTCCAAGATTCAGGAAGAGAGGTATTATGGGAATTGTTGTCTTATTCCTATTTTTTTAAATGAATCAGCATTTCATTAATGATTATGATGCTTGCTATAGGTTTTTGCTAGGTTCCTTTTATCAGATTAAGAAAGTTTACTTCTATTCCTAGTGCTCATAGAATTTCTATGAAGAATAATTGGTGAATATTGTCAGATACGTTTTCTGCATCTACTGCAATCAAAATGTTTTTTTCTCTTCTATTAGCATGATATATCACATTAATAATTTTTAAAAGATTCATACACACATGTTAAGGCATATATATGTATGTATTTATATATGTATGTATGTGCATATGTATTTATTTCCACCCCTAGCATTTTAGGTTTTCTTTATTAGAAGAGTTTTATCTGGACCTGTAGGTTACCAGAAACAAACACCCTAAAGTAAGTTTTCAGATTTAGAAGAGTCCCAAGTATTGGGCCTCCCAGATTGACAACAAATTAGACTCATTTTGGCCATTTATTCAGGGTATCCATGATATAAAAGGATCAACAGAAGCAGCAAATTGAAAGCCAGATGCATAGTTTATGACTAGGAAGAAATACTTAGGGTCAGAATAAACATATTGTCAAATAACCAGATGAGTAGGAACTGAAAATTTTGCTTGAAGTGAAGGAAAAGGGCAAAAACAGTAAAAGAATGACTGTACTAATGATAAAAGATGACCCAGTAACTGAGGGTTGCTTTAACCTTCGTGTTTTTATTTGTTGTTGCTGGTGATAGTGGTAGTAGTAGCAACAGTGGCAGACAGTCCCCACCCCTTGTAACATGCAAGTTATAGTCACTGAATCTGTCTGACTACAGTACTGATTAAGAGGTGTTCCAGGCAGTTGGGACAGTCTTGACCTATCTGGCTATTAACGGATGGTACAGTGACCATTGTTGTTTGTTGTTAACCCACTGCCAACTATAGACATTGTTGTACAATGAATGAGTAGTGAATATGAGATATAGGAGGTGATCCTTGACTAGTATTTTGAAAAAAAGAGAATTATATTTGGCTCAATTAAGAGCACTAGGAATATGTGATAAACCATAATGTATGTATGCAAGATAGATCATTTAATATTTGAGTGGAAAGAATAATGTACAGAATAGTATCAGTAGATTTTGTTTGATTGGAGAAGCACATAAACATTATATAGCATATGTAATGGACAATAATAGATATTTATTTTAAAAAGGCTTCTGATATCCTTTATTCTTCATAGATCGTTGGAGAAATATGGATGGAATAATAGTATAGGTTGTATATTAATAATTCTTCGAACAACTGTGGCAGGTTGTTGATTACATTAAAATTCAGGAAGCAGATAGATGTGGCTCAAGCGGTTGAGCACCCACATGCGAGGTCACAGGTTTGGTTCCCGGTGCCTTCTGAAAAAAACAAAAGCAAACAGCAAGCAAAACAAACAGAAAAAGAAAACTCAGTGAAGCCAATGTGGCTCAGGGGTTGAGCGCCAGCTTCTCACATACCAGGTCCCAGGTTCAATCCCCAGCCCCTAGCACCTCAAAAAAAAAAAAAAATTCATATCTACATTTGGTGTATGTTTTAATAATTACTGTTAAGGTCAGAGATACATGTGTTTTTAAAAATTTTATACTTTATGTTTTCAGTATGCACAATTTAATTGTTTTGACAGTCTTTATTATTATCCTTCCACATTAAATTGGGATCAGGAGGAAAGTTGGTAACTTTTGTTTTCTGAATAAAACACTGTGGTATGGATGGGGATTTTTTTTTTTTTTTTTTTTTTTGCACTTGGGTAAATTCTCTTGTTATAACTCTTCTATTATAAGGGCAAATTCTTTCTATTCTACTACCTTCTATGTAGTAGAGTATTTATAGTTTTTACATGTTCAAATAAATATAGAACATTTGTATATGTTCCTCTCATACCTAATAGAAGGGAACCTAATAAGCTTAATATTTACGGACTGACTTTATAGTAATCATACATATTTTTAAATATAATTAGGAAATATTGTATAAGCAACTGAAAATATCTTTTTCATATCTTTAAAGTTAGGTTTTGAGATATCCATACATTTTTCGTAGGGACCATTTTTGGAACAAAGTGAGGAATGAATGAGTACATGAACAAATAACTAATAATCAATAATTTCTCTTACTTCTTCCAGGTGCACAGACAAGGTTTACATTTGAGCTGCCAAATCATAGATTGCGCTTTACTTCAAAAGTTTCTGCCACAGATATGTCAACCATTCCTCCTTCTGCCAGTCTTAACCTTCCTCCTGTTACTATGTCTGGGAAATATATAATGGAAGAACATGATAGTTATTCAGATCAAGTGTGGAGTATAGATGAACTGCCTTCTAAACAAGGGTACTATTTACAGGGAAATTATCTACGTTGTGTGGCAGAAGTAAGTTTACTTTTCCACTTTCTTGATCTTTGTAATTCAGGAGCTTTAGGAGTATCAAAATATGTAGTGATCCACACTTGTAAGATAAATCACTTATTCCTACAGAAGAATTCTACACTGAATCACTTTTGTATTTGTGTGTATGTTTGTATGTGGCTGCCCTTCCCTGTAGTTTTATTTAAATGTACTTTATTTCATGTTAGTTATCTTTAATTTACATTTCTTACTTTGGGTTTCACATCCATCTCTGTAATACTGTTATGGCTCATTTGATTATAAAAAGCTAATAGCAGCTACCAGTTGTTGAGTGCTATTTATGCATTGACTCATGCAGTCCTTAAAACAAGGTATATTTGTTACCATTTTAAAATTGAGTAAAATGAGCCTTAGAGAGAGTGCATGGTTTTTCCAGGTATACATAATTTATTAATGATAAGTCATATAGAAAGATAAAATAACTACAATAATAGTTACAGTAATTTCTTTAGTAAGGGAAGTTGAGAACCAACATAAATAATTATATTCTATTTTCACTTTATATTTGGATCACTATCAGAAGTGTAAAAGGCATTTGGATACATGTTTTCACTTGATTTGTGGTAGAAAATTGAAACTCAGAGCAAAAACTATCCTCAAGTCTTCCAACTATCAAGTGAGAGATGCAGAATCATCTCTCTGTAGTGTTTATATCAACTAGTAATGCACAATCTGAAGAGGAAATCAAGAAAAATACTCCATTTACAATAGCAACTAAAATAATGAAATATGTAGGAATACATCTAACCAAGGATGTGAAGGACTTGTACACAGAAAAACTACAAAACATTTCTAAAAGAAATCAAAGAAGACCTAACTAAATGGAAGGACATTCCTTGTTAATGGATTAGAAGAATAAATATAGTTAAACTGTCAATTCTACATAAAGGTACTTAAAGATTAAGCACAAACCCGAATCAAAATTCCAACAACCATCTTTGTAGAAATGGAAAAGCCAATCATCAGATTTATTTAGAAATGTAAGAGGTCCCCAAATATCCAAAATCATACGGAAAAAGAAGAATGAAATTGGAGGACTTACACTTTCCAATCTTAAAACTTATTATAAGGTCACAATAATCTAAACAGCATGGTACTGGCACAAGGTTAGACATATAGACCAATGGAATCCAACTGAAATTTCAGAAATATACCCTCACATCTGTGGTCAACTTATTTTTGACAAAGGTGCCACTCAATATGACAAAGAATAGTCTCTTCAACAAATGGTGCTGGGAAAACTGGATATCGTGTACAAAAGAATGAAGGTCAACCCCTGCCTTACATGAAAATTAACTAAAATGAAACTAAAAACCTAAGTATTAGAGCCCAACTATAAAACTCCCTAGAGGAAAACAGAAAACATAGTGAAGCATCTTCAGGACCTTGTTTTAGGCAATGGTTTCTTAAGAGTTTTCCCCAAGAGCACGAGCAAAAAAAGAAAGAAAAAAAAAAATAGATAAATGAGATCTCATCAAAATTTAAAACTTTTGTGCATCAAAGCACTTTAGCATGAAAATAAAGTATAGTCGACAGAATGGGAGAAAATATTTGGAAACCACATATCTGATGTGGGTTTAATACACAGAATATATAAAGTAGTCCTACAACTCAACAACAAAAAGGCAAACAACCCAACTGAAAAATCGGCAAAAAAACTTGAATAGGCATTCCCCTAAAGAAGTTATACAAATGACCAATAAGCACATGAAAAGATGCTCAACATTGATAGCCATTAGGGAAATGCAAATCAAAACCACAATGACATAAGCATTTCACACCCACTAAAATGGCTACTGTTCTTAACAAAAATGGAAGAAACAAGTGTTGTAGAAGATGTGGAAATATAGGATCACTCATTGTTGGTGGGAAAGTGAAATGATGTAGCTGCTGTGTAAAGCTGTTTGGCAGTTCCTCAGAAAAGTAAGTCTAGAATTACTGTATGACCCAGCAGTTCCACTGATAGGTATTTACCCCAAAGAATTGAAAGCAGGGAATTGAACAGATAGTTTCCCACTGATTGCCAAAAGATGGAAGAGACCGTAGTGTCCATCAACACATGAATGGACAAGCAAAATGTCATATATTCATTCAATGGAATATTATTCATTCATAAAAAGAAATGAAGTTCTGATACATAAGACAACATAGATGGACCTTGAAGACATTGTGTTGAGAAGAATAAGCCAGACATGAAAGGACACATATTGTATGGTCTCATTGATGTGAAATAATTAGAACAAGCAAATTCATTGAGTCAGAAACTAGAATACAGGTTACCAAGGCCTGGGGTGGGCCCAGGGAATGGGGAGTTAATATTTAATTGGTACAGAGTGAGTTTTTGTTTGGGGTGATACAAAAGTTTTGGTAGTATATAGTGCTGATGGTAGCACAATATTGTGAATGTAATTAACACCACTGAATTAAATATTTGAATATGGTTAAAGGGGGAATTTTAGGGAATATATATTTTATTAGAATATAAATTAAAAAAACAATAACCATAGGACTGTAGGACATAAAGAGTGAACCCTAATGTTAACTACAAACAATTTTGATATTATCATTTCATCAGTTGTAACAAATGTACCACACTATTGCAAATTGTTAATAATAGGGAAAACAGCATGTGACTGGGGGTATATATTGGAACTTTTTCTTTTCTGTATGATTTTTATATAAATCTACAATTTCTCTAATAAAAATTTCAAATAATAAAAAACACTGCAAACTTTAAAAAAAAATTAATTTTGTTCTCTAAAACCTGAACCATCCCAAAGAAAGCTCTATTGTTTTTTTGATGGAAAGATTACTGCCATAGGGGTATATTTCATTTAAATCTGACTCATTTTCTTTAGGACCTTTTTCTTAGCATTTCTCTAAGATTTGGGATTTCTGTATGTGGGGGGAAAAAAGCATACAAAAAAGAACGTACAAAATTCAAGTAATTCAAAGCTTTATTTTAAAAGTAGATTATAAAGTATACTTCTTTTGTGCTTTCCATTCTGCAAAATAAGTGCCCCAAACTCTATTTTAGCAATAATTTTATTACTGCTTCATTTGACAGTAATAAATGAATGTCTAATCTATACAGTACATAACAAAATTCTTCACTGTTATTAGAAAGTAGAGGGGCCGGCTCGATAGCCTAGTGGATTGGGCACCGGCATACCACATGGGAGGCCCCGGGTTCGGTTCCCGGGGACCTCTCCTAGCGGGCAGACCGCCTTGAGAATGGCAAACTGCCATGGGTGGGCCAGAGCAGCCGTGGGCAGGGCAAAAAGCTGCCACGGACAGGGCAAAAGCCGCCACGGGCAGGGCAGGTAGCCCGCGAATGGACCGCAGCCAGCCACCCGCGAACTGAAAGCCGGCCGTGAATGGAAGCAGAAGCTGCCCACAAGCGGGGAAAGCCGCGCCTGCGCAGTGACCAGTCTCGGCACGTCGCCGCAGCGGGGGGGAAGGGGAGATATGTAATAAAATAAATAAATCTTTAAAAAAAAAAAGAAATTAGAAAGGTACACAATATGCCATTCAAGCCGAGCACAATCCCAAGTTTAGTAGGAATACAGTTAATATACAACCTTTGAAAGAATCTATAAAGGTGCATCCCCCTTAGAGTTACCTATTTTACGATGGCCTGAAATAGACACACACAAAAATCACCTTTGCCCTTTCAATACTACTTTACACAAAGTAAGTGTCCAGTGCAACTTAGACTATATATAACTTCTCATGTAAGAACAGAATGCCAAACCTTTTTTGCTTTCTTAATTTTTCACCAAAATATGAATATACTATTAAAGTGACAAATGTTGATATATTCAACTTACTCGTAAGACGTGTTTTGTTTATCTCTCCCATAATATTCAGTGTCAATTAGGGCTTGTTTTCTATTTAATCTGTTAACTGATTCTTGCCAGAAATGTAATGCCTTATATTAATGGTGGTAAATTTATACATATATTGTATAAAAACTTGATTGGCTTTATCTGGTTTGCTAATTACTTCAAACATAAGCCTTATGAGAATTGGAATTTTGTTTTGTTTTTATCCACGGCCTATCCTTAGCACCTTGTATAGTACACAGAGAGGATGGTTAATGTTTTACTGAATAAATAAATTTACTCTGACATATAATGATAACTTGTTCATGGTTCTAAGGCCAAAAAAGTGATTGTTAAAAACAAATTTTACTCTGGACAAAATTTAAATTTTAAAATTAGTACATAGTATGGTTAAAATATCATTCTCAATAGTTTTCAGAAGATTTTTTACACCTTATTGACCATGGTTGTGAAAAAGTAATCATTTTGAGAATGGCCCATAATAGTATCAAAGGCCAGTAAAGTATTAGTTAACCTGAATATTTTTAACCCTTGTTGGGGATATTGATTCCAAATGATGAGTAGAAAATTCTCTTTCCTCAGAATTTAGGTTGATTTATGTGAGAAAAAGGTGTATTTAAAATTAATGTATGTGAATATTCTCACTGTCCTGATTTTGTGATAATCAGGGTAGGTTAAACATTCGCTATATTAGAAACCATGCATATGTCCCCAGACCAAGTTTTTCTCCCTAGGTCTGGTTTTTAGAATGCTGGTGATAAACTAAGCCTGATTTATTATATGACTATCTTGTATGGGAAAAGACTGTAACTTTGGGTAACTTTGGCCAACCTTAAGAGATATAGCAAGGGGACGGATGTGGCTCGGGTGGTTGGCCGTCCATCTCCCATATGGAGGGACCTGGGTTCAACCCCTGGGACCTCCTGGTAAAAATTTTTAAAATACATATAGAAGGCGCGTGGGCCGCTAGGCCCTACCTGCGGGTGAGTCGCCATGCCCCATGAGTGGGTGAGCCCCAGGCCCTGTGAGCGGGTGAGCCACCAGGCCCCGCAAGTCATGCAGCAAGATGATGACATAACAGGAGAGTGACACAAGGGAGAGCCAAGACAAGACACGCTGAAAAACCAGGAACTAAGGTGGTGCAGGCAGTAGTACACCTCTCTTCCACATCAGAGGTTCCAAGGATCAAATCCTGGTACAGACAGGAGGAGAAGGATGAGAAGAGAGGGCAGGAAACAGACCTGGAGAATTGCCCAGCGAATGGACACAGAAACAGCAAAAATGGGGAGGGGGGTGGTAAAAATGGATAAAAGTAAATAAATCCTTAAAAAAATGTATAGGGGAGGGAGATTCAGACTATAGTTAGTAGAATACTTTGACAATGCTCTTTCATGATTTGTTAACAAATGTTTCATAACAATGCAGGATATTTGTGTGTTTGTGGGGGGGTGATATGTGGGAGCTCTGTATGATATGCATGTTTGTTTTGTAAGATGACGATGTTTACTGAATACTTATAGTTTATGTTCATGTATGAATGATATACTTCAATAAATTGTTTAAAAAAATAAAAAATATATATATAACTAATATAGTCAGGGTTAATCTAATACTCTGATTTTGTTTGGCAGGTCGGTTCCTTTGAACATAATCTCACAACTGATCTTCTGAACCATTTGGTATTTGTACAAAAAGTGTTCATGAAGGAAGTTAATGAAGTAATACAAAAAGTTTCTGGTAAGATGATCTGGTATCTTATAGATGCAGATGTTAGTCTCATCAGCTACACACTATTCCATGTGTCTGTTGTATTACCTTGAGTATTGATCATATCATTTTTATATAAATGTCAAGCAACTCTCTAGAAATTGCATTCTTTTTCTGGCTTTCCCACCCACAGATTCTTTGCTTATTGTTTATGTTATGTGCTATATTCAGATTTAAGATTCATAAACTTCACAGAGTTCCTCCATGCTTCCCCTCAAAAAAAAAAAAAAGTTTAAACTGTGTCTATTAACCAGGCTAATTCTTACTCACCTGGGAACAAAATTTAGATTACTATTAAAATTTCTTCCTTTGGGCCCAGCTAGATAGCTCAGTGGATAAGAGCGCGCTGGGGTACCACATGGGAGGCCCCAGGTTCGGTTCCCGGGGACCTCTCTGAGCGGGCAGACGGCCTTGAGAAAGGCGAGCCGCCGTAGGCAAGGAAAAAGCCGCCAGGGGCAGGGCGGAGCCCCCACGGGCATGGCAAAGTCACCCGTGAAAAAGTGGAGCTGCCGCCTGCGAACCGCGGAAGCCCGCAGAAAACATGGAGGACTGCTGCCCACAAAACATGGAGCGGAGCCGCCCGTGAAAACGGAATGGAACCACCCTCGAACGGAGCAAGCCGCCACAGCAGAGGGCCGACTCGGCGCATCACCGCAAAGATGGGGGGAGACAAGAAGCAGACGTAGAAAAAAAAAAACACAGAAGAATGGACACACAGCAAAAGCAAGCAGAAAGGGGGGGGGGATATGTAATAAAATTTAAAAAAATAAATCTAAAAAAAAAAAAAATTTCTTCCTTTATCTTTTCCAGATGGTGACTGGATGCTAGCTACCTGGCAAATTGTCCCTAACAACTTTATTATATATTTTTGCCATGACTCAAAGATAGATTTCATTTGAGCTTCCTACTCACTGTTGTACATTTTAGCAGAAAATATATGTTTGATTAGAATATGTATATATTTTTATAGTGTTATATAACTAAGTGTGGGATAGGCCTCAGTGGTGTCTGTATTTGCTAATCTCTTCCAATGGGGAGAAAGGTACCAGGTACTCCCAGAAGAGCTTGAGCGGTCAAGGCCTCAGAATCCTGAGTGACGGAGCTGAAGATAGCCCTGGGCATCCTGGGATGCACCCTCATCTCAGAGGCCAGGAGAGGAAGCAGTGCAGGATGGAGAGCAGGCTGGGCAGGTCAGGGGCCAGGCTAGGCAGAGAGTTGGTTCTTTTAACTCCCCACTAGCACTTCTCTTCATCCCATATTGTCTCTGGGTGTCTTCCCCTGGAGACACCGACTCTCAAAGATACTTTGGCTCATGAATGCATGTGCTAGTGGTGGTGGCTGGTTTTGCCAATTATGTCTTCTTTCTTAGTGCTCCTGACTAACACTTCCCACCTGTACTATTCTCTTAAGAAAAACTTAGGATTTTTCTACCCATTAGCAGAGTGAAAATACGTGGCCATTCTGGCTCCCCATTCCTGGCTGCGTTACCAGACTGTTAAAAAAATGTTTAGTTGACTTTTAATTCAGAAACTAAAGTATTAAGAGGAAGGAAGGTGAAAATAAGTTGCCTCTACATAACACCTTTTGAGGCCAAACATTTCCAGAATAAATATAATCGTGTTAAAAGAATTCATTAGCATCAAGGAGTTCCCCCTGTGCTCATAGATTAACTAATTGATTCTTATAACAAATTTATTAAATACCTATTATGTGACAACCACTGTGATTCTCTACTTTCTTGACATGTATTTTCTACTTAGGAAGGCAGATATTAAATATGTATTTAGGTATTCAATTACAATTTTGATGAGTTCTGTGTATGACAGGAACAGGGTATTATAAGTCTGTATCACAGGAGAACCTACTCTAAAGAATCAAAGAAGGCTTCTCAGTGGAACTGATATCCAAAACCTTAAGAATGAAGCCTAGTTCAGAAAGACAGAAGATAGAGAGTTTGCAGAGCATCTGGGGAAGTATTTGATAAGGCCCTGAAGGGGGACAGAGCACATTGTGTTAGGGAATTAAATTATGTAGCAGCTGCAGGTTTCCCTTGTTCTTGTGGTTGCATCTGAGATCAGGGAGCTACTTAGTGAACATGTTGAAGAGGCCCAGCAGCAAAGCTGTAGAATGTAACAAGTTAAGTCACAAGAGATCAGATCCATTTGTAATATTGGAGTTCTGAAAATAGTTGAATAGAAACCATTAAGGAAGGGAACCAGCTGTGGCTCAATTGGTAGAGCCCTGGTTTACCACATAGGAGGCCCCGGGTTCGGTTCCCAGGGATTCCTCAAGAAGGCAAGCCGCCGCAAGCTGGCAAGCCACCGCGAGCAAAGGCAAGCCGCCGCGAGCAGGCAAGCCACCGCGTGGTGAGCTGACTCAGCGGGATGCCGCAGCAGGGGGAGACAGGCAGGCACAGAAGAATGCAAAAGCAAAAATGAACACAGCAAGAACAAGCAGCAAGGGGAGGATATATAAATAAAT